>STGP01002284.1:2912-15555 GCA_004918865.1 Caryocar brasiliense | reverse complement strand
TTTTCAATGATGCAATAGAAAACGTCCTCAAAACGTCAGCGCAAAAAACAGGAAATTCTGTTTTTGAAATGTTTTCTAAATTTGACGGTCGTCATTCACATTTTAGAGAGGATTTAATTTGCTCTTAAAAGAAGAAACGAAGTAACTGACAATCAAGATGTGAAACCCTTCAACTTGAAAGAAACTCTTGCCGAAAGGGACCCCACCCACAAAGAGACATGGAATGGGCCCCATCCCTAAGTAAAATAAAAAAATAAAAATCATTTTAGAGCAATTAAATTTTAAAATTTATTACAGATGTTTTCTTAAGAATTAACAGAGATGTTTTCGAATAATTTATATTCCTGAAAGAGATAAGATGCATATATGAAAGCTCACTCCCTTGTAATTCTAAATCTTGATTTTTTGCTTATAAAAAATAAATTTAAAATTATTATTATTTAAAAAATATATTTATTATTTTTTAAAAAAATTTCATTATTATAATAATGCTTCGTAAAGCAAAAATGTTTAGTATTTATTTCTACGTCTATATAGAAATTCATTCATTTCATGAACTCTTCCCTGACATCATTATACACACCACACACGCTCACCGGTTACTGGATCTCTCTTCAAACCAAAGAACAAAGGAAAGCTCTCTTCGATTCTCAGGTTTTCTCTAATCGCCGATTTCTTATTTATTTATTTATTTTTCATCTTTACTGCCCTTTTATTGAAGCGGACGCTGTAACAAACTTTCAAAAAATGTTGGAATTCCTTTTCTAGAACCGAAAGAAAATATAACTAACTAACTAACTAACTCCTTTCTTCTTCGTCTCTCCACTTTTTTGATCGGGTACGTGAAAGCATGAAATTCTTATTCGATCTTCAATCTTTTTTGTTTATTTATGTATTCATATTTCTCGGTATTTGTAGAAATCTTGTGCTGTTTGTGTTGTTAGGTTTTAGTTGATTTGCTATTTTGTTTGTTGATTGCTTGAGCTGTGATGAAAAGAAGAAGGGAAAAAAAAAAAGAAAATCGCGCGATTAGGTTTGTGCTTTAGGGTTTCGGTAATTAGGCGGAAGTGTTTGGACCGATGAAATGCGGATTTGTATCTGAATGATTTTAAGGATTGAGCATGCAGTTGCAATTTGATCAGATGCAATGGTCATTTTCGCAATCTGATGATTTTCAATGTGTTGGATCTACTTACTAAGCAGCTTGAATTGAGAACAAGTTTTGCCGATCGGGCATTCACTTCTTCTTCCTTCCTCAGCGGAGAGGGAGAGGGATAGGGTTAGTTATTGTTGATGTACCAGTTAGTTAGAAGTAGGATAGTGGCAGGAAAACCCCAAATGTGGTGTGTATCCTCGTTGTGTGTTATATGCGGAGTGATGATTGATGGGTGAGTTTGTTATTGGACTTCATTTTGTGAAATTTGGAAGTATACGATGCGCAAGAATATATCGTTTCCTTGGAAAACGTCCGTTGTATTGTTTGAGCTGTTTAAGAATTTAGAGTTCTTTTGATTTGGGTTTTTTGGTCTTCAAATGATAAGGACGGTCAATATTATTTATTTATTTATTTGTTTAAATTCTTCCTGCCTTGAATTCTGTTTGTACCTTTTTCGTTTTGTAGTTGTAGCATTGTACGAAAATTTGGTGCTTCTTAGACAATGGGGAAGTCGACCATGTGATGCGGTAAAATGCATGGTTCGGTTGGATATCATGGAAAAATTTAGACGTCAGTCAGTCAGAGGTTTTCATGAGAACGTAGAATTGGCAATCAATGTATTCTGGTAAAGGCTCTATGCCAGAAGTCAACAATGACGAAGCTCAGGCTCAAAGCTCTGGTTCAGTGAACCGGTAATTTCCAGAGCAAGGCCGCCATTTAAGCTTCATGCAAAGTCTTGTCAAATTTGTTAGACACGGCTTTATATCCTCAATTCTAGATATGTTTTGTTCTGTAGGAATATCAATCAAGCACATCAAACACCAAGAAAGTTGAAAGGTGATGACAATTTCAATCATCTTGAAGACAGAGAGGCAATGGTACTGGCGCCTTTTTATAGGTTTCCATGTGGTAATGTTGGTTCTAAAAATTATAGTGAAGCTTAATTTTGGTTTCCTTACACAATATGAGTTGACAACTAGGAGCTCTATTCGCGAGTGAGAGCGCAGAAGGAGGAGATTCAGATTCTTCGTGAACAAGTTGCTGCTGCTTGTGTGAGGGTACAATCTCTTTCTAAATGCCTTTGCTTATGGTCACATATATAATTCTTTTTTGTTTATGGTCTCATAGATAATTCTTATGCGTAATGTATCTCTATATTTCTGACTTGTCTGGGATTACATTGGCCTTTATGGTGTCAGGAGTTGCAGTTGCTGAATGAGAAATATGTGTTAGAGAGGAAATTTTCTGACCTAAGAATGGTTTGTCAATTTTTGAAAATAGCAGATTTCCTTTTTTTTTTTCTTTTATTCTGTGAATTGATTCTCTGAATTTGTACAGTGGATTGCTGAATACGACTCCTGCTTTCTCTGTTTAGTGTCTGAAACAACATTACTTTGTATATAGGCAATGGATGAGAAACAAAATGAAGCGATTAATTCGGCTTTAAATGAATTGGCCCGGAGGAAAGGAGATCTTGATGAAAATTTGAAATTGGTCCATGATTTGAAGGTATATTACTTTTCTTATTTTAACCAATATAATTGTCTTCTCTTGGTGCCTTTAAAAACTTTTTTAAGTTCACCTATCATACGAAAAAAAAGCTACATTTACAATTTTTTATGCTGGTTTATATATTTGCCATGTTGTGGTGGACGCGAGACAAAAACTCTCTTCAATATGTCAATCTTTGCCTGATTGAAACTTAGTTTTCTGGTTTTGTTTTGGTTTGTCCTATTTAGCTTGTCCCCTAGAAGCATTATCATAAACTCTGGCTACTTGCTTTCTTTATTATATGGCTCAGGCTAAGATTACCAGGCAAAGTGGCCCAGCACTGCTGCTGAGGTTTATCATTTACTCAGTGGCTCTGCCAAGTTCAAATTTTTGTGCAAGTCAACAGTGTATCTTGTTTCTTTGTTTATCTATCGTATGCAGTGATTAAGTGTTGCAAACAATGCCTTATCTTCTTTTCCTTTTCATTTGATCATTTTATTCACAGAATTAAGTTGTAAATGCATGATTCAATGGTTTACTTACACTGCAGGCTGTGGACGATGAGAGATATATATTCATCACATCCATGCTTGGCTTATTGGCTGAATTTGGAATTTGGCCCCGAGGGGTAAATGCCTCTGCTATATCTAACAGTGTAAAGGTATCAATTATTTACCATGCGGATCACATTATTTAGTAGTAAGATAGCTTAGGAACTTGAGGATGCTTTCAGCCATTTTTTATCTTCTTGTTGCATGTACTGCATAGAAAGGCATTCCTCAAGCTTGTCAACTCAATTCAATGGGTTAGGAACCCATGTTAATTTTAGCAGAAATTCATTTTCTTTTCTTTTTAGCTCCTTTTCCGCATAAAGGAGCTTTTCAATCATGTGTACTGTTTGGTATGCCTTCTCCCATATTCGCTGATTTTTCTGGCACGTGAATGCTTTTCTTATTGAATTTTTCATGCTCTTAATTTGCTTTGATTTTATCTCTCAAATCTGATGTGAAATTTGACAGCATCCATCTTTTATGGGTATATTCTCTATGAAAATCTACTATGTGACCACTATAAGTAGTGATACAAATAAATTAAGTCTTTTTCCATGTTTACCATGTCCATTTACATTAGACATACAGTATAGTCCAGACCTGCCTTTTATGTAGAATTTGTGTACCTATTATCCATTAATAACAGTTCTATCATATCAGACTTACCTTTTCTTCTCTGTGTTCTGCAGTTGACTTACCTTTTCTTCTCTGTGTTCTGCAGTTGTTGCATGATCAACTGCTTTGGAAGATTAGATCTTCACATGTAAGTTTACAATATTGTATTCCCTATGCTACTGTATAGTATGCAAAACTTCCCCCTTTTCATTTCCATTGTCTAGCTTGCATTATGTTGCCTTCTAAATTCTAGATTCTATAAGATCAAGATGTTGGATTTTCCACCATTATCATATCAGATAGAATCTTAAGTTGGTTGAATTCTTGAACAGTGACTTATCTTTATACTCGTGATGGATCCTTTGGAGGATAAACTTTGGCTTACAGAGGCATCAAGATCTGTGACCTATCAGTTACAATTTATATAAGCAAAGTTTGTATTAGCTTCATCTCAATAAGGGACAAAGTTCTCTTGCTCCCTGGTGTTAATGAATCACAGTTAGTCCTTTGACATCCCCATATTATATTGTACTTCTGAAGTTACCTTGCTTTGAAACTGAAGGAGTCTGTTACAGTAAACGTATCAAAGATGTGCAAAACAATAGTATTACTGGCTGAAATTTTGTTAGTGGGCCTTTCGTGGTTGGCATGTGAGCTAGCCGATGGCATTGTCCACCCTTCCAAACCCAAAAATCTTTATCTATGGTGTTGACCATAACCCTTGAAAAACCCATCTAAGATTCAGGCATCCCCATGGTTGCCTTAATGTTGAAATGAAAAGAGATATTTTGTTAATTTCTCATAATCACAATTAAGAAAAAAATAACTATGCCATGGTTTACATTTATCACAGGATAGAATTGGAGAGTTAACGTCTGTGGTGGGAGCTCAACCTGAGACCAAATCTCGCGATAAAGATAGCCACAGTTCTGGAAATCCTGGCATCTTGATGGGCCAAATTCCTCATCAATCCACGGTATTACAAGCATGTAATCTACTTGTTTACAATCTCATCACTGGTGATTTGTCTTCAACATGAGATCCTTGATGTTCATTATCTTTTTGCTCTCTCTTTTCAGGGCCAACATGGGAATTCTCCTCCTGATCGCCATGCAAATGAACAATATCTGGAAGCACCCAACAATATGCCAAGATATGCTCCTGAATTTGACCTTGTAGATAAAACAAGTTCAATGCGTAGTGGTGTGACACACCAGCAGTTAAGTGACAGCAATTTGTCAGAGTTCTCATTCAATGCTGGCAGGTTGGTTACATTTTGGACTTTCCATGTCAATTTTCTTTTTCCTTCGGATGTGATTCAACTATAATGAAGTCTGAACTACGTATCTTTTTTTGGCCATAATGATGTTTTGTTTTGGGTTTGGTTTAGAATTGATATAATTGTTGATCAACTGGGCAGCCGTTCCTCAATTTGATATTGTTGGTCAATTGATTCAATTTACAAATTCCTAGGAAAATTATACTAACTTTAACACCTGAGGCGCGTATAATCTGACGGTGCATTCTTTCACTGTCTATGCTGTAACTGATAACATTGTCAGTCCCGTTTCATTTGTGCCAGTGCCTCAATTTCATTTGATATTTGTACCTATGTACCACTTTCGTCAGAAAAGTTGCTGGCCCTCTTGCCAATTAATGTATTTGATGTTGTGAATGGCAGAGCAGGAGAGATGACAAGGGACTTGCTTCATCCTTCCAGAACACATGATGAGATTGCTTCCTCTTCCTCTGAAGGTGAGGAGTGCTTTTATCCAGGAATGAGTCATGATTTAGTGTTAAATCTAATTCTACTTGTACCATTTTAGAAGGCCCTGGCATAGAAGGCTTCCAGATAGTTGGTGAAGCTACACCTGGGGAAAGGCTCCTTGGATGTGGATTCCCTGTGCGGGGGACTACTCTTTGCATGTTTCAGTGGGTTCACCATCTTGACGATGGAACTAGGCAGTACATTGAAGGTAAGAAAATTATCAGTTTCTGACTCTCTGCTAAAGTTCTTATTCTAAGTTAATTAACATATAACATCCATACGTGACTTCACCCAGGAGCCACGAATCCTGATTATGTTGTTACTGCTGATGATGTTGACAAGCTTATTGCTGTTGAGTGCATACCGATGGATGACCAAGGCCGTCAGGTTACAAGTTAAATACAGCCTTTTTTTTCTCCTACAAATTGTTGTTAGCAGGCATGAATATCCAAATGATATCTGAATATAATTAACACACAGAAAATTCTAGTTAAATAGAAATACTTTTTTTTTTTCAATTTAATAAAAGTACAAGCAACTAGGTGAAGACTTCAATTCTTATATTGAATTGAAACCCTTTAAGTGTATGTGGTTGATTTGTCATGCTAGCATTAATATTTCAGTGGTTTCACTGAAGGTGAATATTAGTAGATACGGTGGTCCACACATCTTATCATCACCGATATTTTCAGTGCTCTAACATCTATTGTCTGATCATAAAACTGCAAAGTAAATTATCTAACATCTCTAACATCTCTTCTTTTAAGGTTAGTAAATTATCTAATTCTTTTATCAATATGAGAATCAAATAGTAAATTATCTTCTTTTCAATCAGCTTGAGAATCAATCTTTGGATTTCTGCTCAGTCTCAGTGAACTTCCAAGGTTTTATGATTTCAAACAGCAGATTGGATTGTGCAAGCTCACGCATACACGGACATTCACAAGACTACTCCCTATAGTCAAGTCAATAGGATCTTCAACCACCTTTCCATATCACTTTTCATTGTTTACAAAGAAGTTTTGGGTTTTCCAAACTTCCCTATAATATTCAGCTTTTTAATTCTCTCTTATTCTTCTAAATTGGACATTTAGTCGGTCTTCAGGCAGTGGCATAATTTTTTGACCCATTTTTTTTTTCAGCTTGGCTGCATTAAAAGATTGTTTTACTTGATGCACCTCTTTGTTGGTAATGAATGTACTTGGTTTTCAGCACATACAATCCAGCACCTATGAACTTGACTCATGAACTTTTATGTCAAAAAACAGTATTAAGTTTAGTTTGGTCTAACTTTGTGTTTGTATTGCTTACAAATTTTGTCTTACTATTTATGGCGAGCTGTTTATTGTTATCAGGGGGAACTAGTGAGGGTTTTTGCAAATGATCACAACAAAATAAGATGTGGTAAGTGTTTTATGAGATATTTATGTCAACTTAAATTTTCCCTTGGTCATGTCTAATAGGCATATTAGCATGCTTGAAGTTTTTCAATGCGAAGTGTCAAATGCTAGTTGACTTCTACCCATGACTGTCACATTGTTATTACAATTATCTCATGATTCGCTTTACAGACCCAGAAATGCAACAGGAGATTGACACATACACCTCCAAAGGTGAAGCCAAATTTAGTGTTCTGCTTCTGGTAGGTTGGAGTTTTATTTTAAAGATATATTTATTTTAACACGATATCTGTATCTTAAGTATAATTTGGAATGTAAATTTACATCAGATATGGTGTTTTCAGCATATTTATTGTCCTCTTTTCCATTTACTGTTTATTATCTGAATAATTATTGTGTGTTGCTAGCACATACCTCCATATAAGATAGAACTGTTATCTGTTTATTCGGTATTTTGTTTTCTCTAATTTTTGGACTGACTGTGTGACTGTTTCATATGTATGCCAACTAATGTTTTATTTTCAATTGGTTGGGTAGTTCAACTGTAATGATTGGTTGGAAGCTTATTCTCCGCCCTCCTGGCTGTTTTTTTTTTTCTTTTTGGTCATTGAGGTGGTTGTTTGACGTATGTTTTTTATTATGGCAGTTATTCAACATGCTTTTCACCTTCACCAATTACTATCTCTCTCTTTTCATTACAGAATGCGTACATCATGTCCTTCAACTGATTTTAGACTCTGTATTCGTTTTCTGAAGTATGATCGACAGTTTTCCAGTTAGATAAAAGGAAAACTAAGACTAATGAATACGCATCTCCTGTGTTTTACCGCTTTACTTCTTGGTGTGAGAGACGATTGTGTTAGTGAGGGTACACCAATATTATTTACAAGTCTAGCAGTGAAAATTGATCAACAGTAGTTGCCTTTAGCTTTGCATTACTTGGTTTCTTCATTTATGAAATAAACCAAGCTCTTGCCTAAGTATGGTCGTGGCTACTTAGTGGGCTCAATCTCATAAAAGTGCATCTTGGCTTCTGAATCATGTTATAGCCAATCTTATCAACTTAAAATATCTTGTTGAAAAGTCTTATTTTGGTTTCTGTTTACAGACAGACACATCTGAAGATTGGGAGCCGGCAACTCTAAATTTGCAACGGGCGGGCTACCAAATTAAGAACAATAGCACGGGAATTGTGGTAATTGCAGAGAAATATCCCAAGGACTTGTCTGTATGTTCCTAACTTTCGAGGGTTTGCACTTTTCTTCTTCAGCATATTATTATTATCATCATTATTATTGTTAATCTTGTTATTGTTACTACTAGTACCATATGACAGCTGAATTATGATAGAATGAAGTTGCCTCACTACTGCCCATGGTGACAGCCACCAATGTCCACCACTCTCACTCTCTCTACCACCACTGTCATTGAATTTTTCACTGCTGCCACCAAGTTGTATTGATGCTGTTATGCGGAAATACTTTCTCATTTTCTGAATTTCCTATGGGCAAGGGCAGAAACTGACATGAAAGTTAAAATGGAGAGTGTAAAAAGGTTTTCTATGACTAAAATAGGGCCTTCTTTTTTCGAATTTCATTCTCTGCAATATCTTGTAAGTTCTTTCTCTTTTTTTTTTTTTCTTGCTCCTCCTATTTTTTTGGTTGCCGGTCCTATGGCAGAGGATACATATCAGAGGTTCCTACCGATCTCTACTGAGTTATCCCAACAAAAACTGCCTTCTTGGCTCCTAATCTCTCTAGGAATACAGTTGCTTGCTAGCTGTGATGGCACAAATAATTAATAAGAAAGATTATGACTGGTTCATTTATTTTCACTTGAAAAATTCTATATTATTGTGTGCTGTCAATATTGCAGATCAAAATTCCTTCTGGGCTCTCGACACAATTTGTTTTAACGTGTTCTGATGGATCTTCTTATCCTCTCAATACCTATAATGTCCGGTAATGTCACTTTTTATTTAGCTTTTTTTAATATAACTTGGCTGCATACTTTATAAGGAACTAATATTGTGATTTTGGTTGTCGTGGCGGCTATGAAGAAAACTTATCCTAATTTTATTTTATCTTAGTACCATAATCTCCCTTAGTACAAGAATTTTAAATGGTCCCAAAACAAATGTAACATTAAACAATGGTTTTGTTTTTCTTTTTTTTTTTCTGCTGAAAGGAAGGACACTGAATAATAAGTACAGTCAAGTTCATGTTACTTCTGCTGTTGTTGCCAGCAATGTCAAAGTATAGATGGAATGGCTGAACATGTTCTACTTTTTACCAGCTAGGAAGAAAGACGAGAGATGAAAAAGCGAAAAGAAAAAAGAGATACTTCAAACTTGAGTGTAAAGGGAAATTTGCCTGAAACCAGCATAATACATCATGTTTTTGTCAAGGCATAGTTGACACAAATTTGGTGTCTAGAAGCTTGTCTAAAATTATCACATGCTGATTTTATAATTTTTTGCAGCTTGCGTGATACACTTGTGTTAACCATGCGGATGTTTCAAAACAAGGTATGCTGTCTTTTCTTATAAATTCTACTTGGAAAATGTGATCATTTCTGCTTGCACATGTAGTTTATTTTGGATTATGCATAAGTTATTTCTGTATTCCTATTTTGAACGGATCACCACATGTATTTGCAAAAATTGGTGCCACTTGCTTATTTTGTTCCCCTTCACAGGTACATTGAATCTGTCAGCTGAGAAAGATATTGTTTCCAATCTAAAATTAATTCAAAATTTTCTAGATTTACAGCCAAGAGCTCCTTTGCAAACAATACAATCAAGTTTCTCACTTGTATTAAATTTTTATGCCATAACGTTGAGATATCAGAATAGTTAATATCTGCTTCAACTGCCTGATACTTTTTTATGACATCAGAAATTACAACAGGTATTCATTTTGGTGGTGCTTGATGTTTGTCACTGTAAAATTACCTGACAGCAAAGGCCAACTTTGATTTATGAAAGGATTTGCATTCTCTTTAAATGTTCCCCTTGTCTAGGTTTCCACGATAGAGTAGGAACATGGATGCTTTAAGAATCTTAATTTTCTATTTAAATACCCAACTCCTTTCAAGTGTTATTCTATTTTTTTTTTATATCTGAAATTATATTGGTCTAATTAATTTAAAGTCGAGTTACATCGAACTTTAAATAGAGGAGGTTCTCACTAAGTCTCTTTTCATTCAGCTCAATCAAACGTTGTTGTTGTCATGTGTTATTCTATTTACCAACAAGCAAAAAAATTTCCTATTTTGTGATTTTTTGTGGCTTATTTGGAAAGTGGGAGAGAGGATGTGGGGAGCTGCTATATTTTCTGATGAGAGTGAGCCGGAGTTTGTTTTGACCATCTTACTTGGCATATGTAATCTGTCACAGGCATTGGATGACAAGAGAAAAGGGAGAGCATAGAGTTATTGAAGACTTCGCCAATATTGAGTATAGTGTGTATAGTCAATTCTCAATTCATGTAGAAGACGGAGAGGAGAATAAGCCGCAGGACGGAAAGGTTTGCATCTTTGCTATTCAATATAGGGAAAACATCCATTCATTGTTTCTTTTACATCTGTATCACGAATCGCAATGCAAATTTTTAGGTGTTGGATCTCACACGCATATAGGTAGCAAATGAAGAACATGGCATTTGTATTTTAATCTTTTTTAGCATTGGCCCATTTTTAACAATGGTTGTCTCATTTCTAAGCCTAAATGGTCACCAACATTGTCAGGTGTTTTTTAGTTCTCTACTCGCAAAATTTTTCAAACCAAAGATGTATTATTATTTATTTCCCAGTCATTTTCGTTTTTTTTTTTTTTTGTCGGAACAATCATTTCTGCCTCTTCCTTGACCTAATTCCTCTTTTGTACATTCTGCATTACATGGGCATTTTCAAAAGCCAGAAGCTAGTGATCTTGGATTGTCGACTTCATTACCAAGTTGAAATCATGTGTTTCTTACACTTGCCTAGCTGTAGTAACAAAACAAACAGAGCCAAAATCGTCTTTCTTGAAAATGGAATAGTTCTCTGCAAGTAGGTGAGCACTGTTCATTTGCTGACAGGATCCAATATTTTTATGGAAGTTAGGTTCTCCTTGTCAAAAGAAAAAAAGAGAAGGAATCAATTTCTGACCTGTCTGCGTGAAAACTGTAGACGTGATGTCAAAGTTCAGGCAAACCGTCCAAAGTCCCCATAATTATAGATAATTGTTTGTTGGACAACACAATGAAATCATAATTAGGCACTAAGAAAAAGGTTTTGTCAACCACCAGTACACCAATCCAGACTGTGATGTCTGAACCTCGTTGTACCAATTTAGAGGGTGATTTGGAGGACTCGATTGAATTTAGTTTGACCATTCAGTGTGGAAGGCTGAAATAGCAAATTGTTTCCCACTGGAATTTGCTATATAACATCCCAACTTCCTGTCTCCTTTTCCAGTGGTGGATCGAATCCTTTTCTTCTCGATGAACAATACATATAGAACAAAGGGAAATTGTAGGAGAATGTTGAGAAATTATTGCTTCAACGATCGAGTTTTACTAAATATTTACTTTGATTAGGAACGATGGTAGCGTGTGTTTCTTGTTACTTTTTGAAATAATTACAAAAAAATTTTCTAGAGGTTTAAAATATTCTCTAATTTGATTCTTGATTTTTTGAAATAAATTAATTAATTCTTAATGTTCACAATATCTTAAAAGTTCATAAAATTTAAGCATATTTTGTAATTTGATATAGACGAATTAGTTTTTAATCTTAGATTAATTTTTTCCATTTTTTAATTTATTAAGTTGCTATAAAAAAATTATTAAAATTTCATATATCCTGAACTGCATTACTAAAAAAATGTCACATTATTGATTTTTCTGATAAAAAAATTTATCAATAAATTAAAAAATATATATATTTAACATTATAATAAATTTTTTAATATTTACATAATTTATTAATAAATTATATAAATTTATTTAACTATATAAATTATAAACAAATCAATTTAAATTAATAATTCTTCGCATACACAACTCATTTATTATATGCTATAAATATATCGTCACAGCCAGATTCGATAAAATTAAAGTTAAATCTTATAATTTTATGTCATACGTGTATCCTATTTCCCTGTGGAGCAAGAACACCTGCCTTCTATCTTTTCTTTTGGGATTACTGGCTTACACCGGGAAACTAGTGAGGTAGGTAGCATATGCAAAAAATGTAATGGCCCTCTCGTAATTTCCTCAATGTTTACATTTTACCGAACATCTTGAAAATGACGAGGCTGGGGAATTCCCCCGTCCCTTTTATTACCACCGAGGTCAGTCATGTGCAAGGGTAGTAGGCATATCACCTACCGACGGTGCAAGTACGACAAACGCGGGTGTCCTCTAATCTTAATCTGATCCTTCAGGGAGAGTGCATTGTGTGTCCGCAGCTTACACCAGCAACAGCTCCTGTCCAATAGGATTCCAACATATCAGACAACTCTCATGACCAAGACTTCCTCCAATTTTATCTGATGCTCATTTCGTGATGTGGCGAGATTCTATTGGTGGAGTTGTTTGAACCTGTGGTAGTGGCTTCCACAGGAAATGCAAAGAGGCAAATCAGTCACCTACACCTTACCAACCAATGAATGCTTGCA
>STGP01002279.1:1562-11836 GCA_004918865.1 Caryocar brasiliense | reverse complement strand
TTTAAGTTTTGTAATTTCACAATAGGAGTGTTTTGCTTTCAATAAAGGCTGCAATGACCTTTGTCTGTACCAAAAAGCTTGCTAAAGGAGCAAGGAAGATGACAAAGACGGTAAACGTTTTTGGGAATAGAAATAAAAAAAGAAAAGAATCTATATATATTTTTTCATATGCAAAATGCTTTCCAGTGTCGCAATATCATCAGTAATTTCTTTTTTATATAAAATATAGGAATATTCTTGAACTAATTTTTATATACCGAAACTATCAGATTAGAGAATTTAAGATTGTAAACAAGAAATTTGAAAGGGGCTTAATGCATAGAGTAAGTCAACAGGGTGAGTATCCTCCAAGTTTTGTACAAGGGGGGCCAAGTGACATCCAAGATTTGTACGAAGTTAGAATTACAGGAACGCCGACACAGCGGGCAACATCAAAATTTTAAGGGTCCATAAATTGAAATTGTAAAATTAAATAATAAGATGATGAAATTTTATAATAAAAAATGATTAAAAAATTTAATTTAATTTAATATATATATTAATTTCAAGTATTTATATGAAAATAAAAATATGTATTCTCGTCAAATTAAGTTTTTATAAAATTGATGGAGTAAGAATGCATTAGGTTTTAGATCAAATTATTCAAGCATTAATTGAAATTTAGGTCAATAACTTGATAAATTTTAAATCCCACAATTTTAAGTAAAATTTCTAACTTTTTAACAGTCTACCATTTTACAATTCATTTTATCTCAATTTTATTAAAATAAGGTTTTGAGCAAGATTAAATTGGCATTAACTTCCATAATCAAAAAGTTATACGATTCTTTTAGTCTAATTTTAACAATCATAAAATTTATTTATTGTGTTCGAATGGATGATCTTGGCTCAGTTTTCAAATGTATCAAGATTAAATCCTTTCTTCATTTAACTCCTCAGCACATAGGTTTTTGCATTTGAGAGATTTATTACATGATTCAATCCAAACGAACAACATGGATCATTCCAAAAAGAAAGAATTTTAGGAGGGTGTACCAACCAGCCATTGTCCACCTTAATGACTTCGCTAATTTTACGGTTCCATAAATTGATTTGGTACAACTGCACGGATGAACTCATGATTATCAACATTTGTCAATGAATTACGTTAAGATTACTTTAATATTATGGAGTATAACAGCAGACGGATGATGTTTAAGTGTAGACTAGTGGCTTGACAGATAGAGCATGTAGGGAAGATGATGCAAAACAGAGAGTCAAGAGCAGAGTTTTTGTAAATCTTGACTGTAAAGGTCTTGCATGTTCTACTGATAAATACATAGTTTGTCTGATAAGATAGCAATATCTTTTTGTGAAGTTGCTTTGCTGAAAAAATAATGGAATTAATGGATCTCTCGTCGACTGTGAAGATGCAAGCGAAGCCAATAAAATTGCAAGCTTCTGACACGCGCAATTTTATATTAGCGACAAGCACCAAAATATTCCTTCGAAATTTGATCTTTCACGGCGGAGTGCATCGCTCACAATTAGTCAAGATCTATATATCCAAGTAGTGCATGCCCATGTGAAAATCCCCTTCATACAGATAGGGCATCTTGTCATTTGCTTCTCCTGTCCCAAGCTTGGGAAACAACCTTGTCTTGGTGGTACAGACAACACCCAGAAAAAATCATTAACAACACTAGCCACTTCCCGTCATGAGCTAAAGCCAATGTGGCCGGCCACCTTTTGTGTGTGCTCGTGATCAATAATTTTCAAGTGGCCAATAATGCAAGCAAAACAGAATGATATGGACCCCCCGAGGCTTTGGTCATCAGGAATGAAATGTTAAGTTTTTTTATATAAAAATAAGTTATTTATATTAAAATTTAAAAATTAATTTTAATCAACAAAATAAAAAATATATTTATTTCTTTAATTGAGTGAACTTTAAGAATTAATGAAATATTAAATTTTAACTTTAAATCATCAACATTATTACCGAGTGAAATAAAATCATGTATTTAAATTTCAATCCGACACTAAAAGGGTTCGTAAATTAGAAAAGAAAAATAATTTAAAATCACTCCTCTTATTCCATATATTCGACAAAGTGGATCATCATTTCTTTAAAAAAAAAATAATTTAATATTAAAATATCCAATCTCTTGCATCATGCTGTGGAGCAATTGCTGAGATTTTTCAACTATTAAATATAAGAGCAAACTAAAGAAAAAAAAAAACTCTCTCTAATTTAACTTAATTTACAATTTCAGCTTTACCAAAATATTGATGTGATATGATAAGAGAGTTTAATTTGATTAATTTTGGTGTAATTTAGTAGTTTGTTCCACTCAAGTATGAGTTTCTTTCCTTTAATATTGTACACTGATCTAATCTGGTAGGGACTCATGTTATATATTTATTATTATATTATATTTATAGATAAAAATATTTTTTATTTTATTTTTTTCTTTTTGTTTTACAATTTTTTTATTTTCTTTAACTTTTACATTTTTTATCTTTTTACTTTTTTTAAGTATTTACTTTCTTTTTTTTTTTACTTTTGTTAATTTACAATAATTTCATAAATGAAAAATCAATTATGAGTATGGTGTTAATTGAAAACTAAGGGTAAAAATGAAAACACATAATTAAAAGGACAAAATTATAAGTTTTTTTTTTTAAAAAATGGATAACTTTATTGTTAATTAAGTAACAACAGAATCATAAACTGAATCATCAATAAAATCATACAATAATTAAGAAATAAAATCATTTAGTGGTATTACAAGTTTGTAAAAATTTATAAAAAAAATAAATATATTCTGTTAATGAGTTAAAGTAATTTAGAGTCTGTTTGACAGATTAGCTAACTGTAGCTTGTGGATACAGTTAGCTGGCTGCTACAGTAATTTTACTAAAAAAAATATTTTTTTATTTTTTTAAAATTTTATACTCTTAACAGTAATTTCACATCATAATTTTTATTTTTTAACTTAAAAAATTATTATTTAAACAGTAACTAACACTAGTAATCAACACCTGTAATTTTTTAAATAGGTCCTTAAATAGCAGTTTTTATAATTGACTATAAATATTATATCCTTCATTTGCTCTAAGATATATGTGAAGACCTTTCTACACAGGTCGTCTGAGCTCTCAATTGACATTGACGTAGTTCCTCTTCTTTAATCGGTAGTCATCCGCTAAAAAGTAACTTTTCATTGATGAACTCTTGATTAGCTACCACTACGCTCAGAATTCAAGTTTCTCAAGTTGAACCACTTCCTTACCTCAAGGGTATTACTCAAAGTCTACGAATGAAACAAAAGTGATAAAACATCTATTGGTCGCAATTTGATTATTGTAATATTCTCTCTATGACCAAATTGATATTTAAAGCCACTAATTAATATCGGTGACATGTAAACAAAAAGTTGAAATATGACGAGTTGTAAATGGAAATGACAAGATGATTTAATCTTCGAAAGGAAATTAGGAATCCAATGAGGGAAAAGCTATTTACATGGAGGAGGATTCAATAATGCCCACATGAAGTCAATAGACTAGCTTTACCAGAACTCTCTGTCAATGTTCACAATCGTGAGGAAAGTAGGAGGATCACGCATTTAAGAGGGAAGACAAGATAGAAGTTAAATCAAATTCCAATTAAAACTAACTTTTGTCTGTGTTATATACTTTAATCTCAATAAGATTCTTTTAACTTTTGTCTACGTTAAGTGATAATGGCTTCAAATATCCACTTCTCCAGTGTTGAGAGTAAAGGAAAACCGGACCAGGTTGACAAGGGGTCCTAGAATGCCCAACCCCTCTCTCTCTCGCTTGGATACCACTGCATAGTTCATGAATCCATTAATTGAATGATGGGCGCTTAGCAACCCAACAAAGTTGATGGTGCAAAAGCCGTCACTCACCAAGTTTGGGCTCCTGTCTCGGGTTGTTATCTTGAGCTCGCTCACGGGCACATTTATTTGGAGGGCCTTTGTCTGAAGTGGATTTAGGATTGGTAATGGGATTCCATTAGATGTTGGATTGGTTCTTATGTGGGACTGGAAAGCCGAGTCCAGTTGGGCTGTATCGAAGCCGATAATCGGTTAGAACCACTAGTTGAAACAATCCCCATGTTGTCATTTCATTTAATTTAACATTCTTTTTTAGGTTCCTCAATTTATATGCACGTTCACAAGCTGCATCCATAAATGGAGTTCGAGAAAATTTAGCGGGAATGGTACATTTCCTTTTTTTCATTTATTCCAATTTAGCAAATACAAAATATAAGTGTTAGCGATTGATAGGACATTTGGGGGAAATATAACAAATAGGAGAGAGGGAGAGACAGACTAATTTACACAAACTCCCCAAGGCAGCAGACAGTAAAAAATCCTACAAGGCAAAATATTAGCTCTGTCCTATGGACCCTCTATAAACTGAAAAATATGTTTTTTTTTTTTTTCACTCAAATGTCACCTTGGAAAACTTCGTCAACCTTGGACTATAATTCTGGCAAGTGACCATCTCATCAAGGACACCACAGGCCACTTAATGTGTGCAGCCTCCTCTGTGGCAGACTTTCTGTATCATCAGAAAGATTGCACATGATCAGGTCAAATAAAATACGTCAATATGCATTGAACTGCAATCATGAATTCCATTTCCTTTAAACAACAGTCATGAATTCTATTGTGAACGGCCAAATCCATGTTCATTCAACCAACTTACGGTCGGGCAAACATGCACGGAGGCACACAAAGCAAATGCATATACAGAAGTAAACAACTGGTATCAGTTTTAGAAACTCGTTGCTTCTGCTAGAACAATGCCTTGCAATATAAATTACATAACAGGACACGTAAAATGCCTTTACTTGGGCGTCAGGATCAGGAGTTTATCTCCCCAAATCGCAACCAAACAAACCAAAAGAATAATGAAGTTTACTTCTTGGAAATGTAAATGACGTTTTTTTCGAATGAGTACACACCTGAATCAAAGTCAAGAAACTTCAAGTTCTTCATTGAATTCACCAAATATATTTGGACATCCATCCCAATTTCCCCGTTCTCGTGCCTCCCAATACCCACCCACATAGTGGAAAGTTCCATTTTCGTCATCTCTTTTGAACCATCTGGGCTTCCATCCGTGTTCTTGTAATTTCCTTGACTGCATAGGGTGAGTTGAGTAGCATGATCAACAACAAAGAACAACCATAAGTCCTCTATAAACGCGGATGTAAAGGCTGAGGGATCCACCTAAAGGTAGCTGTGCTGGCTGATTTATAACTTAATACTTCAATAGATTCTTCATCACTCTACTCATTTTATTATCTATTTTCAACTATCCAATCTAGAAATGGAATACAGAGCTCAAACATAATTATTCAAAGTGGACGCAAAATAAGGAATCAGGAACTGTCCTAACACGTGCAGTACAAGACAAACAGCCATATTGTCCACAACTTCTCTGGCTCGCATGAAGCAGGTAACATGACAAGAACATAATCATCAGTGGTCCAACTTTAAGATTAAGTTGAAACAAACCAATCTTATATGTATGGCCAATTGAACCTTGCATAACTACACAAACCAATTATGTCGTGATTCTAATTGAACTTGCACAGCGTATTAAGAAAATATAGATATCAAGATACCATTCTTTGCCTCTTCTCCAATCGTTGCTTTTCTGCATTTGCTTTCTCGTATTCCCCATTCTCCAGATGTCGCTGGTCCGGTCTGAGCCTGGAGTCCGTCGGTGGGAGCTTCTCCTTAATCCGTGATCAAATACCCGGGATCAGACAAAACTATAACAAAAAATTAGATATGCATAAGAGGGAAATGAACATGCGCATTACGGAATTGAGATACTACATCATCTCTACCTGCAGTCCGGCAGTTAATTCATTTAAAGTGATGGCAAAGGATGTTAAGTTGTATCGAGTAAGATTAGGAGGCGGCTTAGTACTCTTCCAAAGCAGGGTGTCATTAGACAAGGAACTGCAATCCTTTGCCTTCCCAGTCCCATCGCCGTAAACATAGTACATGCTATCGTCCCACTTCCCAAACAGTGTTGCTACTTTTTTCCCTGAAACATCTTCCACAAAACCATGAACCTGTGAAAATGAAAGACAGATCAAACAAATTAGATGCAGCATCAGCAAACACAAGTAAATTCTATCTTAACAAGTAAAATCGCAAGGGATCTATCAGATGTAAACTAATCCAGCAAAAAAGCATTATATCATATAGCTTAAAATGATTCCTGCATCAGAATGGAAGCAAATGAGTAGAATCTGCTAATAAGATTAGTAACCTGATGAGGATTCCTGTCAAGAATAGATTGTTCTTTGAACTTGAGTTTGCATGAATATTGCTGATTCCCATGTATGTGCATTGTCCCATGGTGATCACAATACACTTTACCAAGGATAAGATTGTAAATGGCTGTCGTAACCTAGTAACAAGAAAACATTTGTCAATTCACTTGCAACTAAAAAAGAAAGCTAGAATATTGAAATAATCGAGCAGTCATGTCTTGCATGAAATCATGCAGCAGTGCACACCTTGCTCCACTGAAATACTTCACCATCATCAAACTCCAGGGTCAAAACTCCTACAGGATCCAGCTGAATTGACCGCCCCCAAAATTTTGTGCGGAGGTTGCTGTCACCCCAGAATTTCCACCCTCTGCCTTCACAGTGGCAGGCAATGAGAGTTGGGTGATGACTGACCTGCTTTCACTTGAAACATCACAAGAATATACTTTGAATTTTGAAAAGAAAAACATACATGGTCACTCAGGTCCATTGAATCATAAATTGCAGACAATTTACAGCAACTTCCTAGATAATCAAAGAACACTCCATATTGTGCATTTAATTTATCTCTTTTACTGTTCTTAAGAACTACAGAGATGCTCTAATTATTTTTCCTAAAAAGTTTGCCATGCAAAATGATTTGACTAACATCATTCCCCCAGTAAAAAAGGTGGTTAAGAGCCTCACTGTTTTCATTGGTCACCTAAAGTACTGAAACACCAGGTCATATTCTCAAATTTTTTTCTGCTCTATTCATCGAAATTTCTCCCAAAGAATACATCATTGAGAAGAGAGAACTATGTCTTGACAACAGCCACATTTACCAGGCTGAGTAATATAAAGCTACAGCAGGATTCCAGTGTCTACAGGGAATCTGGTATGATTACATACCTTCTCAGAGAAGAAGCGAACTCCTTTATCAGGAAAATCAGCTTCATAAGTTTCTCCCAGCAAAGGATTGAAGGGTTTACAATGCCGGCCTTCAGAAGAAGCATATCCAGAAACAGCAAAAGCAGCAACATTTAGGATCCTCATGAGACTGTTCCCCTGTAAAAAGCCAATATGCACAAAAGAATTGTGTTCACCGAAAAAAAGGATCTTACAAAATACAACAATAGAATACAAAATGGTAATGCATATGTTTTAGGGGATATATAAAAAATTTATTTAAATTCCTCATAATTACGAAGTTGCATAGCTACTTGAAAGCTGTCAGATGAATATCTGACGGCAAAAAGATAGAATTGTTAAGTTCATTTTTAGTAGGGGAGCACTTGGCGATCCAAAGATGAAAGATCAGCAATAGCTTTTAACATAGATCTTTAACAAACAAGTCTACATTGCAATCAGGAAGCATCACATGGGCAGCAAGGAGGAATTAAGTTAGTTTTTGAAATCATTAACTCCCCCAAGGAAAACAAGAGGTTTCCGTGAATCGTGAACAAAGCACAGCAGAGCACATAGAAGAAGTAAATAAAAAACTTACTGCTTTTCCATACTCATAGGCCCGGTCCAATAGATACGAGTACTCCAAGTCTTCAAAGCATTTTTGAAGAGATGATATTGGTTCATTAAAATAAACAGGGAGACAAACTCGCGTTAGATCCTTCCCCACATTATCTTTAATCATAGACCAAAGACTAACCCCTTTCTCTTTCTCAACTGGATTAGGAAGCTTTTTTCGCCTTTCAATATGTGGATGTTCGTAATCACAAACTTCCTTCTCAGCTTGCATTTCCACCTCATTTACGGATTGATTGGGTTCCATATGCTCCTCCAAGTGGTCATTTCCTTGTGTTATCAACACATCAGTAAAGTACTCTTTTGTGTCATAAAAGCATGTTTCTTCTTCATCTGAGGCTTCCTCAAGCTCTTGTTTCTCTATATCATCAGATGATTCTGTAGTGCTACATTCTGAAATTAAGAACAAGAACAGGGAATAAGAATAGAGCAAAAAGCCCATAGCAAAACATCAAAATCATATGCATCAAGCAAACAAGAGAATATCAGATATCATCAGTGAAAATTACCCTAGAGTGATAAACTTGGAAGATCAAGCATAAGATCATAAATCTTCTGCCTTTTATATTATTTTAACTCCAAATATGCAAGCCAAACTACCCTAGTTCTACTATATTATCAGTCAGAATACAAACTCTTCTCTGAGAGAGAAGTAAAATTGTCAATGTGGACAAAAGTACATTGGAGGGACTCAAGCCATTACCGATATATTTTAAACGCCCTAAACTTGAAAAGTCATGCTTTGTCAATTGAAATTCGCCATCTGGAATTCCGGAGGTTTCAGCTTCAATATTAGCCGCCTGCAAAAGGAAAAGAAAATTCCTGATGTAAAATTATCTCAGCAGTATACAATATATATGAAGGTTAAAATTTGTGTACTTGGGGAATCCATGAAGTAGCAATGAATGGATTATGACAATGTAGATTATTAAACAGTTACGACATCTATCATCAACGTCAGAGTAGTTCACGATTCATCACAAGTACCGAGTCACTGCTAAATCCTATGGCTTCTAAATTCGATTATTTACAGACTGGCCTTTCCGCATGATTGTGGCACTAGAAGGTAGACGTTCAGGAAGTGAGATGAGATTCCAAAATGTATGCTGTGAAGTTTGGTTAAAGGCACAAAAAAACATCATTTGCATTGACACTGTTTCTTATATGTACGTAATAATGAGTGAAGTAGGAATGAGCTAAACTAAATAGGAATGCCACTTTACATGCTTAGCTGTATACGGAAACAAGATCTAAAGATGGAGAAAATAAAATGAATACATACAATACAAAACTGCACAATATATGCAAATCCAAGAAGTCGACAAACAAATTGAGGAAACATCCAGGAATTGTTGTGGCAATTTGCAACAAAGAATCGTAAGAAAAGCAAACAAAACATTTGAAGCAGCTCCAACCAATCATTAGAAATACCATAAAAGGATAACAATGTGAATCAAAGCCTACAACTGAAAACACAACACATCTGATGACTTATACCAAAAATATGGTCGTGGCCCGTTCTGGTCCCAAGTTACTAGAATTGATCAGATTCATAATGCATTATGTATTCTTGATTTAGGAGACCAAATTACAGATATTATTGTAATTACCTCCAACTGCCTTAATGTGTCCAGCAAATTGGACCGTTCCTCGCAGAGAACCGTGAGCTGTCCTTGAATTTCAGAGAATTCAGACAGCATGATCTGTTCACAATCCTTTACAAGGTTTTCGTTTATACCTTCTTCAACTAAGCGCCTCTTAAGCTTTTCAGTTGAGACGGACAAATCATTTGGCAAAAGAGAGAGACCATCGCTCAACGATCTGGACGGAAAGAGGCTTCTAGTTGAAACCAAAGCTTGTATCCAAGCCACTCTATCCCTCTTTGAATCGGTCCTCAAGTGAAGCGTCTTTGTAGCCGTGAATATGTAAAACCGTCTGTCGTCGGATTTGCTTTCACGAAATGAAGATATCTGCTACAGATATATCATTCAAAACAGCATCTCCATAAGGTCAAATTCATGGATAAGTATATAGTATTATAATAAATAATAAATATCCAAATCCAAATAAAAAAAATTTCTAGGCCCCCCAATATGCTTAAACTTATCACCGCCCCTAAAAACAGTTTGAATCGGCCATTGGATCTAAGTCGTCACAGGAATATACTTAGAAAATAAGGCCTCTCCCAATCTCTATAAATTAAATGAAATCTCTAACAAAGCAACCTCACAACACCAGCTACTACTCTCATCAACAGTACCCACGAACTTTTTTTTGCCCTTCGTTCATTTGATGCACTAACGGACTAATTGCAAGCTGCTTAAACGTTACCAATTAAATCATCTGAACTATTTAGGCAAGTCAAACAAGTAAAATACAGTTTGTGCCGATAAACAAAAAGAAAAAGCAAGAAAGAAAAAGGGAAAAGAACAAAATGAACAAC
>STGP01002252.1:1482-12609 GCA_004918865.1 Caryocar brasiliense | reverse complement strand
TTTTTAATTATGCTTGGCACGTCGCGCCTGGTTTGATTTAATCATATCGAGTTTTGTAAGGTTGGCTTGGTGAATATTTTGCATAATTTGGATGTATACGAAGGTAATTAATATCTGTGCAAAGCGAGCCCACATTGGATGTCGGAAGGAGAAAACATACAACATCTTTGTCCACTCCTGAATGACTTCATGCTTAGAACATGTTGCAAACACGACACAACTATATTCAGATCCATAGTGAACTTATTGTCTACTGCATAAATTCCAGCCATTTTCAATTTTCAAGTCTAAAAATATCTGTTTATCTTGAATTCATGTATGCGCCATACCATAAAACTGTGGTTTTAATCTAAAAAAATCAAATGATTGAGGTAATCCTCAACAAGTCACCTCCAAGTCAAAAAGACGACTTGCAGCTTCATCAATTTCTATTCTTCTTGATGAATGAATGTTAAATCCTCACGCTGCAGCACCAGCCAAGTCTAATAGAGGAAAATAATCAGTCCATTCAGTGCTCAGAGCTGCGAAGCTAAATCTGGCTGCTGCGGTGAACCAATTGGCACACTAGATCTTGGTGAAGGAAATGAAAAGGAATCAGATAATCCCTGCCAATTTGATTTGCCACCAAGGCCTGTGTTCCGTAATATACGGGAATCAATGCTGGAGCTTTCAGAATGTAACAATCCATTTGAAGTTTCCAACAGATTGGCTTTCCCAAAACTGCGATCATTTCCCACCACTGGGCTGAATGTAGTGTTGCTGGTTGAAGCAACGCCGGACATTGGGGTGGCAGTTCGGCGTCCTCCAAGCCGGAGTTTCCTGTTGGTGCCCCCAGTCTTGTGGTCACCATTTGAGGAGAACGTTCGTATTCAAATCCACCAGAAGAACCCTTCATATCAGAGTGAATTACTGGCTTCTGCAGAAGTGCGACAAACTACATGCTTTATCCTACCAGCATCACCGTTTAGAGAATCTAATTCACTTCGGGAACTAAATCCACCAATAGATTCCATCATGTCTTCTCTGCCCCAAGAAGAACATCTAATTGTATGAATAGGCTTAATGGCAGAGGCACTGACCCTTTGGAATCCACTTAAATTGTCATCAGAGACGCAGTTTGAAACTTGCTGCTTATATTGGAGAATAGCAGCTGCTGCCCCTCAACCATCTTGTTTTCTCCAATCTAACCAGGGCCAAACTGAACTCCCATTGGCAAGACAATTTCAATCTTTTTCGAAGCAATTCTCCAAACAAGGGGACCAAGATCAGCAGCAAATCGAGCCAGAGTTCTTGCATAGCTGTGCTCTGAGTTTAAACCTGCCTGATACCATATCAATCAAACAAAAACCAATTACAAAAAATGTAATTATAAATTGCACAAAAAGCTATCATTCAGTTGGACAATCACATTGATACACCAGCTGAACACAAATACCAATCGCTGTTTGGAATTTTTAACTAAAATATACTTTCATTCTGTAGTATGTTTTGGTGAAGGAATTTGTATCCGAACATAACCATACATGAAATATGAGATATCATTCTTTAAGGCCCAAAACAAAGTACTAAAGCAATCCTTCTACATACCACCATAAGCTGCTTATATTCTCCTTCAAAAGTAGTCAAGACAGATGGTTCTTGCCTGGAAGGCAATGGATCCTTGTAGGAATGACGCTTGTTCTCATCTACTGCAAATGATTTCTTCCCATATTTTAGCACAGCCCTTAAAACAGATGCTGCAAACCATAAATAAAATTATCTGAGCATTCTTTCGATTATCTATGCAATCCTCAACAAGTTATTGACAACAAGAAATATAAAGCAAAAATCAACAAGTCCAATCCAAACCTGGGAATTCATTTTCCCATTCAGATGACCACACGCTGCTGTAAGACCAAGGAGAGGCCCTGACCGATGCATCAGCAGGCTGGTATTTGGTTACGGTACTTCTTCTGAGATTGTAACCATTGGACCAGCTATTATTATCTCCTCTAGTGGCAAGAGTTGCATCTGACAAAAACTCAGGACCAACACAGTCAGAATGAGACCTCTCCAGAGGCTTTTTCAGCTTCCCTGGTGGCCTACCTCTCCTCACAACTTTAGGTTCACGTTCTGGTTCACTATCATCACTATCTTGCCTCAAATTTTCAAAATCCTTCATTGCAAGCTCTTGCATGGATCGTTCCTAATAGAAGCATCACTGCCAGTATCAGAGGCCTTCTATCAAATACAAATACAAAAAGAAACATTTGAGACCCAGCCAAACCTGTTGAAAGTAAATAGCATCCTGGGTGTTATACTCCATTGCATTTGAGCATATCAAGAAAATTTGAGACCCAGCCAAACCTGTCAAAAGTAAATAGTATCTGGGGTGTTATACTCCATTGCATTTGAGCATATCAGGAAAACATCTTTCTGCACAGATAACATTGCCAGATGTGTTTCAAATTCCAGCGAGTAAAAAACAAAAATAAAAAAATCTCTGGATAAATTTCGAAAAGGCAAAGCAACCAAAAACTTCACCTTCCCCGTTGTTTTTGTTGCGCTGTTTTTTTACCCTCCTTTTTCTCCCGTCTCTTTCTCTATTTCCAAGCAAGCGTCTTTTTTTTTTTTTAAATTTTATTTATTTATTTAATATTGGTCTTGGCTTTGGTGGGGTATTATCAGGTGCATTGAGGAAGTACATACATGTTAATGGGCGGCTGCCCGGTATGAAATCAAGAAAAAATTAATCATCTTTTGAAGCCCAATTCTGGTCCAAAAAATATAATTCCTGAAGGGGAATGTGGCACATAATTATATTATATAACATAGTTATTTCAGTGGGTCTAAATTTTTGTACGTTGTCGATGAATCATTTTGATAGCTATCCAAATATTTCAAGGTCCTGCCTTGGAGCTAGATTTCGGTTTGTTTGTTTGTCCTGGCACCTTGCGTGCACTGCACTGATTAAAGGGGGTCAGTTACACTTTTCCTTCTTGCACATCGTCAGAATCCACGGGAGAAAAAGAAAATTCAATGACGTAAAACCAGGTGCTGTGCTGCTGGGTTGGCTATCAAGTTCTCGACCCACTAGTTAATTTTTTTTTTTTTAATTGAATTAACTGGAAAAGATAAGCTCCATTCTTCCCTTTTAAGGTTATCTAGTATCTCTGACATCATTGTGATCTGCCGTTTCTCTCTCGCTTTCCACTTCTTGTCTTGAACTGCCACTTCTACAACCAACCTTGCCTATAAAGTTGAGCCCTTTTAGTTCTTTCAACTAACCAAGTAATTTTTGCGTTCTCAAATTACAATTCTGCGCGTTAAACCAATGTGCATAGCTGCGTTTGTTTGGCAAGCCCATCCACTCTACTCTTTGCTTCTCTTGCATAACAGAGACGAGCTTGATGGCAGGCAAGTCAAAAACTCCGACCCTTTTCTTTTGAGCTATGGTTTGCCTAACCTAACATAACAAAAAGGTGATTTTGGGTCTGATTCTGTTTTGACAAATGGTTTATCTATAGGCCCTCAGAGCCAGTGGCATGGTGGGATGGTTGTGAAATACTGGGAGGCAAGGATTTGGTAGCAGGAGGAACATGGTTGGCTTGTACGAAATCGGGCAGAGTGGCTTTCCTGACGAATGTCCTGGAGAAGCATTCCATCCCCGACGCCAAGAGCCGCGGAAACCTTCCCGTTCGTTTCTTGGAGGTATTATCACCTTCTGATGCTTATAAATTAACTGATCATTCTTCGCTTGTCCATTTTCCTTCGCTCCGGAGCCCTGGATGTATAGCTTCAATTACTTGATTGTTTCTCCCGCGCCTCTCTCGTTGCAGAGTACGAAGAGTCCAAAGGAATTCGCGGAGGAGGTGGCGAAAGTGGCTCGGGAATACAACGGGTTTAACCTCATCTTGGCAGACATTCCATTCGGAAGCATGGTTTATGTCACGAACCGGCCCGAAGGCGAACCTCCTGCCATTCAAGAGGTTTCTCCTGGTCTCCACGTGCTTACAAATGCACACCTTGACACACCTTGGCCTAAGGTTAGCGTTAACGTAATGTTGACTATCATGCTAATTGTCTAGCCATCTTCGAATGGTCAATTTGTCATTTTTCTTGTGCAGTCGCAGCGGTTGAGACTGCATTTTCTGGAACTGCTTGATAAATATGGTAAAGAAGAGATACCCGTGAAAGAGTTGGTGGAACTAATGAGAGACAGAGTTAAAGTAGATGATGAGCGGATGTTGCCCCGTATTCGCTCTGTTCGCTTTGAATTCAGTATCAGCTCCATATTTGTCACAGCAGACATCTCAAGGGTAAACATCATAAAAAAAAAAAAGATTTGTTGCGTCAGTAGAATTCTTAGAATTTAATTCATGATCCCTATTATTTGATGTGCTTTTATTCAGGGTGGCTACCACACAAGGAGCACTATTGCATTGGCTGTAACAAGAAATGGAGAAGTACGCTTTTATGAGACATACCTGGAAGATGAAATGTGGAAAGAGCAGACTGTCATTTACTGGATTCAGAAGCTGAAGTAGATTCAGAAAATGGAAATATTGTGACCAGTACTTCCGTTCTTTAAGGTGTTTATATGGTCCAAAATTGCACTTACAACTAGATGTTTTATCCTAACTTACCAGTAAATCATTGCAGCAAATATGCTACTCATATACGCTACTCATGTAAGCACCAAAAGCTTCCTGCCAAAACTACACCTCCAAGCTTCTAAACGTCAAATTTTCCTACACTGTCGACCTTTCACGGTTCCACTATCGATTTGGTCTGCTAGTGCTTCAGTTTCAAAAGCGCGTCGAGCCTGAAAATTATTGAAATGAATGTGAGGAGTATTCTAATTGAACCAACAGAATATATTTTCTGATTGCCTAGGTGTTTATACCAGTTAAAATGTACTTGCAACTGCATATTTTTACACTGCCCTTCCGCAAGAAATTGATCATTGGACAAATTGAAAAAGTCAGCAACTACTGCTATACTGATCCTATCACTTGGAGCAGAACTTGGACCAAGTTGAAGTTAGTTAAACAGATAAAAATCACCTGAAGCTTTTTATCCATTGATGCAAGGTAAGAGATATGGATTAGCATCTTCTCTAAGAAAAAGAAATCCAGAATGTCAAAAGATGAACTCAGTTTCGTTTACCTGCATATCACATTGAGCACTTTCATCTTCCTCCTCGCTATTTTTGAGCGAGACGAAGCTTGGAACATGAAGGACAAAGTGAATATGTAGTGGCATACTTCCGAAATCAGCCAATGCGTCTTCACAATTGGCGTTATTGGTACTGCTAGTTCCATCACTCCACATCAGCACAATGTTGTCAATATTCATCAACAATGTCCCATCATCCAAAAGCTTTACTAGCTTTATTCTGCCTGAGCTTCTGCCAGGAAGGACTTGAGTCCAAGTTCCTTGGACGCCACATCCTTTCATTTCCCACAACCCGCCATGTTTCAGATAAAGACAACCTTGCAGCACTCCCATGATCGTACCATGATACAGTGTTCGGATGGCAGTGGCAGAGTTTCGAATTTCTCGTGCTCAATGTCAAAAAAAAAACAATCGAGTTTTTACGAGATTCAGCATTTTCAAGAAGCCAATGAAAGAAACCATTCAAGAAAACTCCTTTCGTATAAACACGAGAATATTCAATATCAATTCTCGGAAGTATCGGGAAAAACCCGTTAATCCTTCTCCAATATTTCTCACCCAATGTACATACCGTTGCAATACCACTTCTGTTTCCCCCACTGACCAGAAGCTTCCAGTATCGGGTGAATCAAACGCACAACCTTGTAGTGGGTAGTCCTGGAACTATAACCGAACCCAGAAATGACTTCGTTCTGATCTACATCATCACCGGATGACACAGGTTCAGGCCTTGGCAAATCGAAGCACTCGCCTGTGACAGGATTGTACATAGCACGTGGATCATAACTTGGGGACTCGCCCAAACACACAAAACCGCTGCAAGAAATCAGGACGACAAGATTTTTACATGAGACCCGGAATTTAGTTCTTAAACAATCTCCGTCTCCGCCACGATCTCACTCGAAGAGTTGGAGAAACTTAGAATTATTGGCGTTTCGCAAGAGGAATTGCTCGGTCGATCTCGAGAAGTGGAGCCGAGCGAAGCCAGGGTCTCGTGTGATTATGTTCCGCAGCTCTCTGCAGACGAGCCGGCATCGTATGAGAGATTGGACGGGCAGCCTCAAGAGAATCTAGCGTAGGACATCGAGTTTCAGATCGGTAAAGTTGGTTGATACGGCGGACTCTGAGGATTCGCTTCTCTCACTCTGCATAGTGATACAATCTCTGTATCTGCTGATGAATGGCTTAGGAGCGTAGATTGCATTCTTGAGTGAGTAATAAAACTAAGTAGTTAAAAAGATTTATATAAAGAAAACGAAAGAGACTTACAAAAATGTAACGGTCTTAACTAACTGATAAAGCTTAAGCAACTCTCTAACTGATGAGTCTTGCTAGTTCTTCTAAACTAAAGTCGGGTGTCAGCAGGTAAGCTAGCTAGCTTTCCTTGCCACTAATTAGCTTCTTTGGGAGAATTCACACAAAAGAAAAACATTGAAGCCCTTTTTCACTTCCTTCTCTCAATAATCATGCCGCAGTTACAACTCAATGCTCCTAAACATCAAAATCTGCTACACTGTCTACCTTTCGCAGCCTCCACTGCCGACTAGCCTGCTGGTGTTCCATATATTCTAGAGCTCTAGAAGTCGGTAACAGCCGAGGAGAGAGACCAACCGCCCAATGCACCTGAAAATGAATGAAATATGCAAGGATTGCATGTTTTTCCACTGCCCTTCCCCAATAGATCATTGGGCAAAAGACGCACATGCAACTAATTAGATAATCATCCCATCAATCAGTGCGAAACTTGGGCCAAGTTGAAGTTTGTTAAACAACAAAAGCAATGAAAGTCATCTAAATATTTGATGCATTGGTGCAAAGTATAAACAATAAAAACAGTGAAAGCCATCTAAATATTTGATGCAACACACCCTCAAGTTTCAAAACATATACATAGGATATCAACGATAAGATTAACATTAACTCAGAAACCTATCCTTGTTTCTCTTTAAAGTTGTGACAGCTGTGACATTATTTGCTTGTCCAATGCAAATCCCGCCATCTCTGCCTCCTTCCAAATCTCCTTACATTTTGCCAACCTCCCAGAGACCAGGTAAATTGTTATCAGGTCCTTGTATATGTCATATGTAGGCGAGAAACCCGACTCCTTGAGTTTTGAAAAATACCTTACAGCCCTTGGAAGATCATTTAATGCAACAAAAAGCTTTATAACCACACGATAAGCAGGAAGATCAAGTAGACAGTTGGAACCCTCCATTTCCCAAACCAAAGCCAAGGCCTCCCTATATTTCTTCTCACAATAACGACTATGAACCATAGTAGTGTACATAACCACACTTGGTTCGCGACCAGATTGTTTAAACCAATCGAACAGACTCTCCACTACGTCAAATCTTCCAAGCCTAATACAGACTTTCATCACAGCAGTGCAATCCTGCAGACTTAAATTCAAGTCTTCTCTTTCTCCAAGCTCTTTCAATAAGTCTTCCACAAGCACATGTTTATCTGGGTTCTTTCCCAGCTCCAATATCAACTTTGCATATATTCCTGGGTCTAACGTTCTTTTACCGTCCTTGGCATTCACAAGAACCTTCCAAGCAAGATTTAAACTTCCACCTCTAATGAACCCTTTAACCATTGCTTCAATCACGCGTCGACTCGCCGAGCTAGTGAACTTCTGCAAGTCAAATGGAACTTTCAAGTCATGATTCCTCGCCAAAACCTCAACGGTTGAAGCCAAGATCCGATCATCAGGGAAAAGATGAGATTGTTTCTGAGCCCAGGAAAAGGTCTGTAATGCTCGCTCAGGCAAACGCATGTGACCCAACTCGCGAATTGTCAAAGATAAAGACCCTTTACGCAAGAAACGCGCACAATCGTCAAGAACTAGGCATACATCTTGATCTGGATTGAGGCTTCTGATCTCTTTAGCTAAACTGATGAGGAAAGTTGGGTTCTTGTGAACTTGCTGCAATGCAGAAGACCGTGAAGCGGCCAGTCTGGGACAAGAAGTCTTTTCAAGGTGTTTCTTTGGAGTAGGAAGTCCAAGAGGCCTTAGTTTATAAGGCAATGGAAGTGGAAGAGGCCTTTCTCTACTTAGCTTCCCTGGCTTTTGAGGAATCCTGCCTTGAAAAAGAGAAGATATGGCTTCTATCTCATCTGGTTCCCAGACAATATGACTACTTTCATTTTCATCATCATCGTCATCTTCGCCGTTTTCATGTTCTTCTTCAGTTAGATCAGCATAATCTTCTTGTATTGTGGATGTTCCAGTAACTGGCTTCTTCAGGAACAAATTAACACCAAATTCTGGAGGAAGCTGGGAGCGCCGCGGATTCTGGTGGTTCTTGCGTAGCTTCTTTTTGTAGTGGATTCTGGTATTGGAATGCGCCATCAAAGTGACCCTGCTCTTATTCGGAAATAATTCGTCATGTCTTAATGGCGGTATGGAATATAGCCTCGTCACGGATGAGATTTTGCAATCCATAACTTCGGTGACGAACAGGAGTTTCGTCGAGCAGTTGGTATGCAAAGAGATCTTACAGCGGTGACCTCACCTCCATTGAAAACTTCGAATTGGGTGGCTGCCTCACTTCGTTGGCTTTACCCAACGGCGGAAATCGTTATGTGTAGTTTTTAATCCGAAACGAATTGATTAGCCGAAGCTTGTTTTTTTATACTAGCTTTGGAAGTGAACTGAACATAAAACAAAAAATGGCTTGAATATGTTAACGCATAGAGAGCGCTTAGGACTTAGAAAGTACATTTGAATATGACTGCTTGTGATTGGTACATTTGGGGCTAATTAATCGACACTAAAACTAAAACTTGAGCTGGGTGTCGGAGCATGGGCTAAACTAGCAGAATTAGCACTTGCACCATGTGTTAAATACCCCATAAACCAGAAAGCTCTCGGGCCTATGGTGGTCTCACGTCTCCATTTAACAGCTGGAGAAGTTCTAAAATGCAGTGCAACGTCATATCTAGTTTGTTAATCACCAGCTCGATTACATAATTTTTAATTAATTTTTAATTATTAATTTAAAAATTATACAATAATTTTTATTTAAAAAAAAATTACAATTGCCCTTATAGCTAAAATATAAGCTAGCAAGTCTTTAACCAAATGGGGCCAATGTCATTCCAACACAAGACGAGAATTCACTAATCCTTGCTCGTTCAGGTTACAGACAGATTACAACTGCTCCATAGAGTAGGCGTTGAATTAACTAGAACTAAGACTCGTATTGTTCTGTAAAATGTATAAACCTGAGTTTACACTTGCCTGCCTATCCCCCTACTTGCTCCTAAAAGGAAAAAAAGTATAATAGAATTAACATAAGAGGTCTATTCTGCAGGAATATTTATGCAGGCTCTACAATCCGACATTACAGGGCAAACAGTCAATTGAAACACTAACTAATCATAAGCCACCAGGACTATACATCATCTGCAATAAAAATTCCTTGCGCTCCTCCGTTGGTCAACCAAAGAAAGCCCTTACTCTCCCAGTATCTGCGATAAGGAAAGTGTACGCCTTGTACCGTACACCTGCTTCAACTCCTAACCTCAACAGCTCTGCAAAAACCTGCTACTCTGTGTAAAAATGGGGGCGTCCTCTCTCTTCAATGGCATTTCCTTCCCTAATTGCAGCTGCCACATCTTTAATTGCCTCCCTTATGCTTTTAAACTCTCGCTCAAATACATCAATTTTTGGAGCATTGCGCTTTTTACCTTTTGACGATGTTGCAGATTGAGGACGATCTTCAGAATCTGAATCAGACATGTCCTCAAAAGGTGATGCCAGTTGGCTTGTGCCATCGTTCATTTCGCTCAAATCGTCCAAACTAAGAGTAACTTCATTTTCCAAATCAAGACGATCAAATCTGCGACCAGTTCCAGAGCCAGCCAATCTGGCTTTTTTCTTTTTGGCAGTATTAGCACCATTAGACTTGTCCGTCTTTGGCAAAAAGTAATAACAACTTATCATAATGTGCAATTTGTTAAGTCATCCACTTTTGTGCATCAGGTTTCTCCTAATACAAAAAGACACCAAATTTGAAACATCAGCTCCATAATACAAGTACAGAGTTACAATCTAGGGGGACAAAATTGACAAACCTTTACAAATTCTTTCCATGCTTCAGGCTTTCCAGTAAACATTTTTGTTTCTGGATTCCATGCAAAACCATTTACACCATTGAAAATGTCAAAGCAGTCCTTGAAATTATTTTTGAGGGTTTTCATGCGATTCTTCAGGTGACCCTTTGTAAATGGCATGCCAATCTTTTCTTGCAGTTCCCTCACCATATTCTCATATGCTGCCGTTGTGAAAATATTGTCAACCCTGTTACCCATCTTCTGTTGGCGAACAAGTGAATGAATGAAGGCATCATCCATACATTCTGTCCATTTAAACACATCTCTCCGAGCCACATTAGCCTTCTTCAATTTCTTACCCATTCTTTGTACCGGCCAAGTGACATAAATCTGCAATAAATAATAATCACCAAGTGAATCACATGCCTTCAAGATTACAGGAACTGCAATTGTCACAGTAGATTTCCAACAAGAGTCTAGATTGATTGTGTTCTTAAAAACAATCATCTATGATAAGTTTACATCCCAGGGAACATCTAAAAATCAAAGCCTATTCATTCACAAAAACATTGTCGAGTTCTTGCCTGTCGTATGTCCATTTAAACTCATATTTCCTCCGCAAGCAAAAGACAAAAATCAACAAATGCGTCCATTCCTTTTCATAACAACAAAAGAGACTTCCGTTAAAATTAGGCCGGTTCTTTAGTTTGTGACACATTTTTTTTTCTATCTTAAAACCTTCTTGCTCAATTAAGATCCACAAAACTTGAGCACACAGAAACCCAAATTTAAAAAGGCGCAAAGACACGAGCATCAGTGATGAAATTGTCAACAACTGAACTTACCTGAAATTCAGAGATCAAGTGTAAACCATCATTTGCACGGACTTCGCGCCAAAATTAAAAAAAAAAA
>STGP01002224.1:1312-12886 GCA_004918865.1 Caryocar brasiliense | reverse complement strand
CAAAGACTCGAAGCACGCAATTGGGCGGCCATGTTCGTGGGGACAGACAGCTAACTTTACGTATAAAGGCTTTGGTTTCACACTTGGACTGCATATCTCTCTCTCTCCAGACAAGAAGCATTCTTTCATTGTTTTTCTGCTTTTCCTCAAGGTTTCTTGACTTGGGTTTTCAATAGTTCTTCCTTTTGCCTTCAATCCATAGCAGCTAGCCAGAGGCTGGTGGTGAGAAGGCCAAAAAAGCTGAGAGCTTCGAGCTTCGAGCTTTTTATTAATGGGTTCATGTTTCAGTGCAAGAATCAAAGCCGAGTCTCCTCCTCACAATGGTATTGATTGCACTTCCTATCTCATTACCAGGCTTTTTTGCCTGCTAAGGACGGAATTCTTTTCTGTCATTTTCTTGAAAGTGGATATACTTTTTTATTTTCCAGTTTAGGTTGATGGAGCTTTACTTAGCTTTTATTAGAAACTATGGTTTCTATTAGATGGTGAGTTTCCTGTTGTCGGTAGTGTGTTCATTTATGGGTAAATTAACAAGACAATTGTGCATTGGGTGTGTAGGGGTCAACCAAAAAGATGCTGGCAAAGGTGGCAACGATTTTAGTGGATCAGGTAGCAAGGTCTCATCTTCCACAGCCCCTTCAACAGCTCGGACAGAAGGTGAGATCTTGCAGTCATCCAGTTTGAAGAGCTTTTCGTATAGTGACCTCAGAGCAGCCACGAGGAACTTCCGTCCGGATAGTGTGTTGGGTGAAGGTGGTTTTGGCTGTGTTTACAAAGGTTGGATTGATGAGCATTCATTGGCAGCAGCCAGGCCGGGGATGGGGATGGTCATTGCCGTGAAGAGGCTTAACCAAGAGAGTTTCCAAGGTCACCAGGAATGGCTGGTAGGTGTTCTTTTTGTTATCTTCTGACTTTTTCTGCCTGTTTGTAATTACTCCATTCTAGTTTTTGTCTCCAAGAACAAATTAAGAACAAGTGACCGGGAATGAAACAATTTGCACTGTTATTTATTATTTCAAAACGACAATTGATGGGCTACATTCAGCAGGATAGAAGAACTGCTAATCGGAGAAAGTTTCATGTTAGCTTCAGTGAACATATGGTGATATAGATGATAATAATTTGGTGCTTCTTGGACTGTAGGCAGAAATCAATTATCTGGGGCAGCTATACCATCCAAATCTTGTGAAATTGATCGGTTACTGCTTAGAAGAAGACCACCGGCTTCTAGTGTATGAGTTTATGCCAAAGGGCAGCTTGGAGAATCATCTATTTAGAAGTAAGCAATTAGTGCACTTGTCCTTGTATCCAGTATAATCTTTAAATTGGAGTAACATTTTATCAGATCTCAAATGTTTTAAGTAAATTCATTTTTTGAAATTACGGTATTGTTTGAACAGGGGCTTCTTACATCCAACCGCTTTCTTGGAATCTTCGGATAAAGGTTGCCCTTGGCGCTGCTAAAGGTCTGGCATTTCTTCACAGCGAGAAGGCAAAAGTGATATATCGAGACTTCAAAACTTCTAACATCCTGCTCGATTCGGTATGTTGAAAATATTGATGTACTGAAGTTGCCTTCTAGAGGGATTACAACATTTGCACCCTTCTGACACTTTCTGTTTTACTGTGAAATGATAGAATTATAATGCTAAGCTCTCTGATTTCGGATTAGCTAAAGATGGGCCAACGGACAGTAAAAGCCACGTCTCTACAAGGGTCATGGGTACATACGGTTATGCCGCTCCTGAGTATATGGCCACAGGTATCTTTTGAATGCTACTTTGCTTTCAACATTTCAGATGAGTTTTGGCCTTCTGTTGTTTGCTAATTAGGGCATTTTGTGCCCTTGTATCTCACTTTATTTCCTTCTTTTGAAGGTCATCTCACTACTAAAAGCGATGTATACAGTTTTGGGGTTGTTCTGCTTGAATTGTTGTGCGGCAGGCGAGCTATAGACAAGAATAAGCCATCCAAGGAACAGAATTTGGTTGAGTGGGCAAGGCCTTACCTCGGCAGCAAACGCAAAATTTTCCAAGTTTTGGATGCTAGGATAGATGGCCAGTACTCATTGAGTGATGCGCTAAAAATAGCTGCTATTGCGGTCCTGTGCCTATCAGCAGAACCAAAGTTCAGGCCGACAATGGAAGAAGTCGTAGAAGCACTGGAAAAAATAAACGATTCTAATGACCAAGAGGGATCTAGAAGCTCCAGAAGTGAAAACCTCGAAACGGTCAGTCGCAGGTCAAGCAATAATTCCAGAGATCACAGGAAAGATGTCAATGGATTCTGCGACGGGAAAGCTGCTTCCTATCCGAGACCATCTGCATCTCCTCTTCTTGCTTAGAAAAGGAAACTTCTCTGGTACATGCTTTATCATTGTTGTTTTGTCCGAGGACTGTTACTGAATACTGAGTGAGTTCAGATGAGCATTATACCGTGTACACAAGCATTTACAATAACAGTGGCTTACTTGTACAGTTTTCCCATCTGTAACATAATGGTCGGTTGTTTGACACATGTTGCCCTGTCTCAATCGTGCGTATGCGCAGAAAGTGGTGCCTCTGCTTAGCTGATGATCAACAGCCCTTTGTTTTCATTTTCCTTCCTGGAAACTTGACAGATTTGTTGAAAAACAAAAATGGGAAATTGTGCCAATGTGTGCTTCAGCATTTGCCTGCTTTCTTGTGGATTTGCAAGTTGAATTAAGTAATAACTGAGAAGTGATTGTGATATATCTTGGAGAAATTCGTAAGAGAATAAGAATAATTGACTGTAATGTGATAATATAATAAATTGCTAGGTAAATTGAACAAAATCAAAATAAAAGGGCCACATTAAAAATTTAATCAAAATCACAGGGCTAAGTTAGTTATTTAATACAAATTATTGATTTCGAATAATAATAGTTGTCCGAAAATTAAGAAAAAGTGGTTGATAATTAATTACTAACTCAACTGTTTTGAATTGGGCCGAAACTTTGGGCCGGGCCCAATTACAAGGCATGCAAGTCCAATTCATTTTCCGATTTCCGGACACGATAGCATTAACGAAGGGGCAAAAAAGTCATTTCAATCCAGTGGCTGAGGTTTTAGCCTAGGAAGAGGGAGAGAAGATGCGGAGGTTTTAGCGTACTTTATCGAAGAAGATGAAGATGATCGCCGCAGCCTCTTCAATGTCTCTGCTCCAGCACGTGACCTCCCTCCCCCTGTCACGTCCCTCTCGCTTACGCTTCCTCACCGCCGTTTCCTCCCTCAACGTCTCCTCTTCGTCCTCCTCAGCCGTTAACTCGCGCGCCTCCCAGGTGCTCCTCGGCATGTCCGAGCCGGAGCTTCAGCAGCTTGCCCTCGACCTCGGCCAGGCATGCAAATCTTAAAATTTTCTGTTCGCTTCCCCAGAAAACGCAGGAAAATAAAAGCAAAAGGAAAATTTTCTCTTTTCTTTTTTTTTTTAATTTAAAATTTTTTTGCTTATCTTGGTTTTTAGCAAAGTTATAGAGGCAAGCAGCTGCATCATCTAATATATCAGAGGAAAGTCAAAGACGTTCAAGAATTTAGTCAACGTAAGTGTCACTATTTTCTTTTCAGTTTTAATTTAATTTTCTTATCTTTTTTATTGGGTTTGTTTGAATTTTTTTTTATTTTTTGTGAAAAAAAGTGCCTCAGGCATTTAGAAATGCTCTTCAAGAAGCTGGGTGGAGCGTTGGCCGATCGCCAATTTACCGTACTGTTACTGCGGCTGATGGCACTGTGAAGGTAATATGTGTATAATCAGTAATTTCATTGAGGCTTGTATATAAAGATGTTTGTATATGCTCGCAGGCGCGTGTGTAGAAGCTGTTTTGTTGTTGTTGTATCAATTTATGTAAACCTCAAGCTTGTATAAGATGGCCTATGCATTGTGTAAATAATGTGAAATGAATTGGTTGATGGGTTGATGGGTTGATGGCGGATATTAGTCAGTACAAGTAAAGGCTTGGATGGATGACTTTCTATTAGACATAGCTTTGCTTCTCTTTGCACCTCGTTTATGGGAATCTTTGTTTAATTTGGTTTGCCATTGATCTTGTAGTTACTGATAAAATTAGAGGACAACAGATTGATTGAAACGGTTGGAATACCTGTAGAAGATGAGAAAGGTTCAATGCGTCTTACAGCATGTGTCTCATCTCAGGTGATTGTCCCACCAGTGAGCATCAGCTCAAACAACATTAATTCATCTCCTTTCTTTATTAATGGCAGCTTTACTCCACTGCACTAAATTTCTTAATTGTTTTTTTCTTTATTATGTAGGTAGGTTGTCCATTGCGTTGCTCATTCTGCGCTACTGGAAAGGGTGGCTATTCAAGGAATCTTAAAAGACATGAAATTGTTGAGCAGGTTTTTTTTTTTATTCTTATTCATATTTGTTTATGAAAGCTTGTCGCCTTGGAACCGTTAAAAGTGAGAATTGAACATAGAGTGATCAGCTAGGATTGGGATTATGTTAATCATATTGAAATGAGAAAATTGTTTTGATTGGTTCACACCACAATGTCTGTGGCAGGTATTGGCTATTGAGGAAATATTCAAGCATAGGGTGACAAATGTAGTGTTCATGGGAATGGGGGAACCGATGTTGAACTTGAAGTCAGTACTGGAAGCACACCAATGCTTAAATAAGGTGCATTTTCAAGTTTTTTTTTTTTTTCTTTTTCTAGACTGCATTTTACTTGAAACAGTTGGCCTCTGTTTCTTATTAAAATTACTGCCATGGATTGCAGTTTATGTTTTAAAAACCTATTAAATGCATGGTTCTTGTATCTTCAGGACATCCAAATTGGGCAAAGAATGATAACAATTTCTACCGTGGGAGTTCCCAACACAATCAAAAAACTGGCTTCTCATAAACTTCAGTCAACATTAGCCTTCAGGTACTTAAATTCGAGAGGAAAGCCAAGCATGGAGTGCCAGATTATGATGTGAACCTTTGAATGATTTCAGTCATCTGTGCAAATATTATTTGTGTGCATTTTCTGAGTAGATGAATTTGCTTGAGCCATTTTGTTGATTTACATGCTCTTAACAGCTTAAATTGGCCTTAACTTTCCTGTGCTGTAATTGTGATGCAAATAATTGGGAGCATATGCACTCATTCGAGAATTGAGAGAAATGTTAGGCGGCTAAAATTGTGCAAGTCTTGATACTTGATTCAATATGTTCTGAAACCTTTAGTTCTGGGGCATGGTGTCTTAGTGCTTGAATTTTTGCCAGCGAAAATCTGACTTGAGACTTTTAAAGGCTGTGACTTTTTGTGCTATTGCATTTATGGTTTCACAGGTGATACAAATTTTGCTTTCATCTGAGAGCCCTTCCTTTCAAACAGAATATGAAAGTACTCTTTCAGGAAACAGCTATTGGTTGTGTGCTATGACCTCTCCTTACTCTGATTCTGCCAATCTATTGGCGTGTGTGTGCATGTGTGTTTTAACTCTGTTCTTATCTTGAGAAATTACAACGTTTCTAATTTCTACACCATTTGCATCAGTTTACATGCTCCAAATCAGAAACTCAGGGAAACGATTGTGCCGAGTGCAAAAGCCTATCCTCTAGATGCAATTATGAAAGATTGCAGGGATTACTTCCTTGAAACCAGTCGACGAGTATCCTTTGAGTATGCACTTTTAGGTACTTCATTTCCATTGAATAAAATCTTTCTCCCTCTCATTCTATTTGGGCATTCACTTGAAAACTTGAAACGTGGAACTGGTCTTAACACATATTCTTTATTAAACAAATGTCATAATTTGTTTGAACAGCTGGGGTCAATGATGGAGTGGAGCATGCAAAAGAACTTGCTGAATTACTTCTGGAATGGGGACGTGGTTCTCATGTGAATCTGATACCTTTTAATCCAATTGAAGGATCTGATTATCGGCGCCCACACAAAAAGACAGTATGTTGTTGAGTCATGACCATTTGTGAATTCTCATAGCTGTTTACAGAGATAACAGCTTTATTTGATTCGAGCTATGGCTTTGTAATCATGGAATCTTTATGCTATTTCACAGGTACAAGCATTTGCAGCTGCCCTGGAGTCTCGCAAGATAACAGTAAGCATACGCCAAACAAGAGGTCTAGATGCAAGTGCAGCTTGTGGCCAGTTGAGAAATGAGTTCCAGAAAAGTCCTTTGCTCAGCAATTCTGTTGGCTCAGAATTGCAATCAGAGCATGCAGTCGCTTGCTGATGCCAAAAGCTTGCTCATTCATCTCTTCTCCACCCACGTTTCTGCAATCTATACTCTAAGCTCTTCCTTGCGCAACTAGCTTGAGATGACAAGGCTTATGTTCTGGTCATGGGATGCTTATGTATCTGCTGCATGGGATGCTAAATCAACTTCCTTCAGCACGATAGAGAATCAACAGAGCAAATGGTGGGATTTTGCTGATTACCCCGCTCATGCTTAGCTGTGAGTGGACTGCAAAGACGATTGAAGGTTGATAACTCGCATGTGGGTTCTTCAGCTTGTAGCAGAAGAGACCGTTGTGACACAGCTAACATTCTTAGCTAGAGTGCAAGGATGTAATGTAACATGATTCCATCTAGAGGCAGCCTGGTAGGTAACATTGTACCTTGCGAGGAACACAAATAGATGGTTGAGAAATAATTTTAATGAGAATCACACCTCTCATTTTTATAAACGTGTGTATTAAAGTTGGGTTAAGTTATATTGGCGATCTTTCATTTATGAGATTTTTTTTTTTTATTGAGTCTTTAGCTTTAATTTATCTTAATTAGATACTTTATGTTTGAGTTTTGTTTAAACTAGGTTTATTTTAAAAATTTTATTCAAAATTTCACTAAAAGTGTTAACATGAGCTTTTGAACAATAAAAACATGAATTTTAAAGAGTTCATGTACACGATTCATATTTTTGTCAAATTACTAAAATAATAATTTTATTTAAAAAAATTATGCTAAAAAATGTATAATATATTGAATAAAATAATAAAAATTACCTTATTTTAAAAAAATATGTTTTAAATTATATTTTTTTATACAGTACATTATTTAATTAAGCAATAGTATTTTATTTTTATGACGAAGTATTGTGTATTACCTAAATGCAATATTCAAGACTTTTTAATTATATTTTAAATAATATTTTATTGATATAATAAAATAAAAATAAAATTTTAAAAAATTTTACTATATAATTATATTAATTAAAAATAAAATTACCAACCAAAACCACCAAATCACCAACGATAAAGCCCATGAAAGCAATGACTTTGGACATTATTTTAACAAAAGCCAGGTCAAATGGCCCATATTTTAGCCAGTCCAGTGTCTAGGGTTTTAGTATTTGTATAAAAAGCACTTGACTTCCAGTGAGACCGCCTCACACAATCAGACAGGCGAAAACAAAACAGGAAGACTTCCTAGGTACTAGGAAAGTCACCTTCAGATCTAACTAAACTTGTTTCTTACTTTCTTTGCCACTTTTTGTCTCTCTTGACATCACTCCTTTTCACAGGTAATATCTAATCAAAACTCTAATCAATTTCTTTCAGGTTTTTCCAACAAATTTTAGTGCCCAGTTAACTTTTTTGGCTCCTGAACCACAAGTCATGGCCCAATCTTTATCTGGGCTACTCAAAGTTACAATCTTTTTCTGTACTTTTGAGCAATTTGTGTTGATGTTATTCTGTAAAGTTTTGATCTTTGTGTTGCTATTGATTGTTGTGTTTGGTGTGTGGTGAGTTTTAAGTCAACTGAGTCAATCAGTGTTGTATTCAAGCTCAGTTGAGTCTCAATTGCATACAGTCAGTGATTTTGTGGAGATATATATGCATACGTATATTGAAAAAAGGATAAGTTTTGATGAGTATGTGCTTCTTTTCTTTTTATTCTGTTTAGAAGAGTTGTAAGTTTTGTGTTGGATTGGAATTTTTAAATTTGGATTCTGGGAATTTTGTTGATAGGTCCAGAGCTATGAGGAGGTACGGTCCACCATATTATAGTCCTCCAAGGAGAGGATATGGAGGCCATGGAAGAAGTCCACCAAGGAGAGGATATGGAGGTGGCGGCGGTTATGGGAGGCGCAAGGATCAGAATCATGGAAGCCTCCTGATTAGAAACATTCCTCTTGATTGCAGGTAACATTTTCTTGCAAAAAGGTTCACTTTTTTATTCTCTTTGTCCCTTTTTTGCGTTGTGGAAATTTCGTTTGTGTCCTTAAGAAATGCCTTTCGGCAGTTTCTTAAGGGATTGTGTGTTTGTTGCTTTTTTGCAGACCAGATGAGCTTCGAGTTCCCTTTGAGAGATTTGGGGTTGTAAGGGATGTTTATATCCCCAAGGACTACTACACAGGGTGAGTTTCTGTCTTGTGTGGGTAATGGACTAACTCGATAATGCATTGTTGATGTGAGTTCCCTTTATGTAATATTTTCTGTGTTAACATATCTTGTGAAGGAGAATTTAGCTTGTATAGCTGTTCTGATGGTAGTGGCTTGCGAGAGCAATGTGCAAGTAGTGCAAACTATGTTAGGGTTCACTGAAACTTTTTCCTTGAAAATTGGGTCAACCTTGTGCTTTACATGGCTGTTGGGCTCAACTAGGTAATCACGGGCTTGCCACAATAGGAAAAATTGGTCTTTCTGATTAAGGTTTCAATATTATGTTTGATGTTGGATGTCTTTCGATAAACGTTTGAATACCATATTATGAAATTGCTTCATATTGGGTAAATCATTTAGCATAAACTTCAGGCTTTTGGGCAATTAAGCTTCAAATTGAGATTGGGCTACATTGGTTGACTGGTACAGAACTTGAGCTTAACAAGCTGAGGATGCATGTCTAAATAGATCTTGCATTTTATGGAATTGTTGAACCTCCAACTTCCAAGTAACACATTAATTTTCTAGTAATGTAAGCGTTATTCCTGAGATAAGTAAACTTGAAATTGCTAGTTCTCCTGGATTTGCTTCCTTCACACTTCCATGTTCCTACTATCAGCCTAGCATCTTTGGGCTATTCATAGGAATTCAAAAAAATTGTCTGAAATTTTTCCAAAATAATTATTAAGGAATCTGTTCTTTTTTCACAGCGAATTAAACTTTGAACTGGTTTCTCAGGGGGTATGTTGGTTTGAAGTTAAAATCAAGACCAAGCCCCACAATTGATGAAGACCTACTGTGTTGTCATTGCTAAAATATTGGTCTCAAGAGTAATGATCAAATGAAGAATGTTCCTTTGTGAAGAAAAATTATATAATTACACAATACTAGAAGTTTGATGAGGAAGAAGATTGATTGTTGAGCAATTGAAGACAACTTGAGGAGAGTTTAAGTTGGGGAAACGTTGATTTCAAGTGTTCAAGTGCGTCTTATATTTAGAAGCATGTGAAGAATTTTCAAGTCACTTGCCTCTTTTGAAGTACTCTTTCATTCTTGATTGTTAAACACAAAGGTTAGCCACTGTGCCTGTTTTATGTGAATTCAGCGTTGATGCCTCTTTGAGTTCTGTGAGGCTAACCTGTTTTGTATGAGAGTAAAGGTATACAAAGAGATTTTACTATGGAAAACACTATACTAGTTAACTTTAGTATGCAGGGATTAGTGTGTTTTCAAATGACTTTTCATAATTCGATTTCTGCTTTATGTGTCTCAAATGCAGGGAACCTCGGGGGTTTGCATTTGTGCAGTTTGTGGATCCATATGAGGCCACGGAAGCTCAGCATCGTATGAATGGACAAATATTTGCTGGGAGGGAGTTATCTGTGGTGGTGGCTCTAGAGACAAGGAAAAGACCAGAGGACATGCGCCACAGAGGAAGGCTTAGGTAATTTCATTCTCCCCCACCTACACATCATGTGTTTTACTGTTATTGTCCTATATATTCTTAGACATTTCTTTTTTATTTTCCATTCCTGCAGCAGAGGACCATCTAGCTATGGAGGAAGATCATCTTATTATGGTATGCTGTCGTACTTACTGTGGTTATATTCCTCACTACCTCAATTTTATTTATCTAGTTGCTCTCGTCGTGGTATTGAAGGCAGATGTTCTGCATGCAATTGACTCTGTTTCTCTTGTCATTTTAGTTTTTCTTCTGGAATTTTTAGCCGCTAGAACTGTTTGCGCGGATCTTTCTGAATTAGAGAGCCTTGTCTTTAGATGCATTTTTCTGTTTCTACATTTTTTAATACGTTCTGTGGTTAATTTGCACTTTTTAATTGGCTTATCTTTGTTATCTGTTTTAGCTTTTCAAGTCTAAGATTAACCTGCTGAAAATTAGTTTATCCAATATGCTTCAGGACGTTCTAGGTCTCGTTCTCGCTCTCCTCGCCATTATCCGGTTTCCAGATCTCGATATCGTTCAAGGTAACTGTGAAGATTGCAATTGCCATCATGTTGCTCTAATACACAATGAAGTATTGTTTTTTATGATTTAAACTTTGGCAGGTCATACTCTCCTGCTCCAAGCCGGCGGGATTACTCTGCATCTCCAGGTAGAAGGCATGCAGACATTCCAAGATCTCCTAGAGCGCCTCCCCCTGATCGAGATGGCAGCCACATTCGCAGGTCTTATTCCCCAGGTTATGTCAGTCCTGATGAAAATGGCATCGAGTATGGAGAGTAAGTGGAGATTTCTCAATCCTGTTTCTTCTCCCCATGTTTCTTCTTTTTGTTTGTATATGCATGCTATGAAATTCATTTGGTGCCCCTTGTTTTTCTAACAAGCTTGTAAGGACCGGCAAACCAAATAGGCATAAGCTTTCTTCCAATTGAAACAGGAGAAACACACTGAATTCTGGATTTACTTGTAGGTTGATATTATGTGCTTGCATTGTCACATTCATTTGAGCAATGTGTTAATTGTTTCCACAGGAGATCTGCTTATGATTATGACGATGCACGGGGTTTTAGGCCATCACCTCGTGGAGCATCAAGGTCACCTTCTGGATCTAGGTCCAGGTCTGCTGAGTAGTGCTCGAGGCACAGCAGACGACAGATGATCCAAGATTAGGTTTAAATATATCAAATGGTTAGTGTAGAATATAATATTACCAGCTTGTAACATGGTTTTCAGTATCCATCTTGTGGATGATGGAAACTGTCGGTACTTTAGATTGTGTTTAATTGTGTGGTCGGATTGGTAAGTGCGAAAGATATTCCTAACTCTTACGAGACTTGAATGTATGGAGTGATTAGACTTTGTTCGTAATTATGATCCTGATGCCTGCAATACCTTTGAAATCCGCGAAATGTCCTGATACGTCTTGAAATAAGTTGGTTTTATCATCTAGAGGACTAAAAGCAGATACAAGAACATAGCTGTCAAATTAGTTCACCACACCCTTTGAATCATCCATTAGACAGACGGCAAAAAAGGTCAAGGACACTGAGCCGAAGATCATTTGATGTTTTAAGGGAACCTGACCGGAAATAACGTTCGAAACAAAAAAGAAAAAGGGAGGAAACATTCTCGACAGAACATACAGAAAGAGAAGCAGGTTGCAACAGTGGAATACTAGCAGGAGAGCGTGTATTGTATACCTTGCCAAACATGAATTCCCAAAAGAAGAGGCGATTA
>STGP01002206.1:0-17148 GCA_004918865.1 Caryocar brasiliense | reverse complement strand
ATCTTTAATATAAAAATATTTTAGTCAATTATTTTTTTTTTTTGAAAAAAAGAATAAATGATTTCATTATTTCATTAATACGTTTCCGCATGACGGGCGTGAGCGTTATTAGAGGGAATGAGTATTATATTAGAATAGACAAGTGTCTGACTTATGTGTTTGCCTTTGTGCTTCCTCTTTCTCTTCTTCTCGACACTTTCGGTGCACTGATCTTCTCTTTCTTATTCTTGGAAATGATCGTCATCATCATACTGATGTCACGAAACTGGTGAGTCTGGGACATTTTAGAACCTTAGTGGGCTTAAATATATCATTGAGCAGAAATTGTTTGCAGTCCATATCGGTCTTTTCCCCATCTCACACAAAATTTCTCTTGGGCTTTCATTGAACGAAAAGGCCAATTAGGCCTACGCTGAGTCAAAGAGGAGAGCAGCAATGCTTAGGCCGAACATTGGATTACTTAATTATACCATCCCAACTCAATAATGCATGATTTTTCCATGGCATGTATTATTTCATTTAGTGGCTAAAATTACAGATTACATTACCAATAAGAGACTTCCTTAAACGTGATATTAATTTAAATGCACATTTTAAATCCTCTAAAGCTAGTCAATGGAAACTTTAAATTTTGAGATATCATTCATTTATTTTTTAACAAAAAGATAAACGAAACTCAAAATATTAAAATTAAACTAAATAATTACGACAATACACTAAGAAGAGAAGATAGGTGATGAATGTCAATTAAAATAAATAGAGCAAAATTCATTAATCAATTAATACTAAAATTAATTACAGATAAAACATTTATAAATTTAACTAAGTGCTCTATAATAATCTGTAGAGGGACCTTTAAACTCGATCCAATTAACCACACAGCCTTCAATTTCTACTTAAAATTTTGGACCACATTGGCACCCTAATCTTGAAAACTCAAACATGTTTTAATGTACATGGCAATGCAATAATCTAAACCTTCTATATACGAGGGATCGTTACATAGGAGGACACGAACATTTTCCTCTTTTTTTGTTGGCACACAATCTTCTTGGTTTATATGGCATTAATTTCTCAAACTAACCAAAACCAACAACATCGCACTCAAGTTTAGATTCCATATATCTCTGTTTTCCAAGCTGTATGCATAGAGGTTGCATCAATTTCCTCTCCTTGCTTTTCAACAAATAAACTAAAGAAAACCCAAAAAAAAAGGTAGGGAATTAAATTCGAGGGACAAGAATCCAAGCCATTTACCTCATGTACTTCCAAATTATAATAATCTTAATAAGGCCCTTGGTTTTTTTTTTTTTAAGCCAACTTGGTGGTAGGGACAACTTTGTTGCCAACGGTCATTTCCTTTCCCAGTGTCCTTTGTAGTCTTGCTCAACTCAAACTTGTAATTTAATTTATTTATTAATTTGGGTCCAAAATATTATTTTATTTAATTTTCTACCCCCCATGAAATTACTAGCCACAGACCAGGACAGAACCCACCCAAACCAAAAACCCACTTCCCGTTAAAATCCACCCCTCCCACTCTTTTTTCAACCGCCCCTCTTAGGCTCGGCTCCGAACCAACTCAAGTGACCGTTACACCAAACCAAAATTTAAAAAAGCTCCACCATCATCATCACATCCTTCATTTTGCCCTCAAAAAAAGGCTAAAATCTCTCTCTGTCTCTCTCGCTCTCAAAATCCAAAAATGGTGTCAAAAAGCTTGAAGAGGAGTTCAACCAAATCAATCAAAGATACCCGGATTCAGAACTGCAGCCACCGCGGCCAACGGAAGAAATCTCCGGCCAAAAATGGGTCGGTGATTGCCTCTTCCAAAATTCTCTCCTCCATTAACAAAACCATCTTCACCTGCAAACGCCGTATCGCCAAGATCTTCTCCAAGTTGGCTCGGATCAGCACGCCCAAAACCAAATACAAGGGCTACAAGATCTTGAAGAAAAATTTTCTCAAATCCAAAGAAGATGAAGACGAAGAAGAAGCAGCAGAAGATTTTCTTGACTTTGAGAAGGACAGCATTTGTAAACTTCTGATCTTTAAGGAAGAACACCTTCTTCCACCTTTGATTTATCCAAGCAAGAAGACGGTTTTTCTTGATTTGGACGAAACCTTAGTGCATTCCAAGCCAAACCCACCTCCAGAAAGGTTTGATTTCGTGGTGCGGCCGAAGATTGATGGAGAATTCATGGATTTTTATGTCCTGAAAAGACCGGGAGTTGATGATTTTCTTGCGGCATTAGGACAAAAGTACGAGCTGGTGGTGTTCACGGCCGGGCTTAAAGAATATGCCTCGTTGGTCCTTGATAGGCTAGACAAGAAGAAGGTGATTAGCCACCGGCTTTATCGGGATTCGTGCAAGCAAGTTGATGGGAAGTATGTTAAGGACTTGTCTGAGATGGGAAGGGACTTGAAGAAGGTTGTTATTGTGGATGATAATCCGAATTGCTATGTGTTTCAGCCTCATAATGCAATTCCTGTAAAGCCCTTTATTGATGATCTTGGAGATGGCGAGTTGAGGAAATTGGGGAAGTTTCTTGTAGAGGGTTGCGAGGGATTTGATGATATGAGAGATGCTGTGAAGGAGTTTGTTGGAAATGAAGGTGAAATCAGATTAAAAGAGGTGGAACTTTAATTTGCTGGCTTTTGGATTCGTAGTTTAGTCCTGTTGGTGTTTCCTTTTTATTGTTCTGAATTGACATTTAACAGGTTTCTTTTCATGAAGTTCGTTTGTTTGTTGAACAAAACTCTGCTGTTCAATTCAAAATTGAGAAAAGAGACTCAAATAATAACAGCTGGACTATTTCCTCATTTAGATTTTCAGCTTCAATGTTTTGAATCTTGATTACCATTTACTGTGTCGGATTCAGATTTAATCCACAATCAGCAAAGTTTACAATCTCAAGACAGTCGCTCTGAAATGTCTGCGACTTTGCATCTATTCATAGAAGTGATGCACAGAGAGAGGGCAATGAGATCTGCAACTTAACAATCTATGTCTGCACTTAAATTCCCCGACTGGGAAAGTCTATATGGATTTAAGAGCTGTAAATATCGTTCCAATTTTGATGGATGTCTCTTAACGATCATTTGGCAAATGATCAAGTAACAACCTGCATCAACCTCATCCATAGCTTGCCGACGTTGGCCTTTAACTGTCTGCGTTGCCTCCACTTCAGATAAGATCCCACTCTAAATGTACTAGTTCAAATGCGATTACTATTTTTTCTCTTTTTCTTTTCTTACTTTCTTATTTTCTCCCTGGAAAAAGTTGATGAATCAAGAGAAATCCGAAACTAGAGGAAGAAAAATGAGCAGCAAGAGCAATGGCAATGAGTGAGAAGCCCCAACAAGGAGCCTTTTAACTAGTCCAATTGATTTTCCCGTTTTTTTTTTTTCCGTTGGTCGGTTGTATGATTTTTGGTGCCTGCTAGATCACCCAGAAGTACAAGGTTCAGTTCATCAGGAGACAAATGACATTTCATTCACCAACCCACAACCTTGGGATCCCGAACTGGTTAGGGTATGCAACGCTGCCTGACCAAAGAAGCCAGCTACAGATAGTACCAACAAGGATAGTGCATTAGTGTAAGACAAAAACGAGGATTGACAACCAACAATGGAATTCTATGCAACACAAATCACTGATATGTGCACTCACATTAATACTTTCGAGCAAACCAGGTAGTTTGTTTGTGGTTGCAACAAAATGAGAAGAATGAAATAACTTTTCAGAAAAGGAGTAGCAGACAACTCACCAATTTGCTGGTGAAAATTGTACATGGTAAGAATGGCTATTGTAGGCTGATGAGCTACCAATTTCAGCTCATATCACATTGCCAACACTTTATCGGAACACCATCAGACCCCAAAACATCTAGATAGTTTTCCAGTCTCCTCTAAGAATATCCACTCCATCCACCGCACGCACTAATGGTCTGACTGCAACATATATAATCTATTGACGATCCAAATTGACCAGGCGTCTTTCTTTCACAGCTTCATAGAGATAATTTACTCCCCACAAAAATTCATTAATGCTAGTTTCCTAAGCAAATAAGTATTTGACCGCCAATTCTGACCTTGCGGCAAAATTGCAAGTGCTTCTTCCTCAGCTCCATCAGCCGCATAAGGACTCACTTTTCCACAAGCTTACAGAGATTGGAAAGCCATATACCAGATTTCTGCTGCCAGCGAGGAAGGAACAACTCAACAATTTGAAGCCCGTAGATTTTCTCAAATACTCTCTTAAACCAACAGCAGCATAATGCAAATAAATCAACATGAAGTCAACATTGAAATAGACCTCCCTTGCTAAGAAATGAATACAACATAAAATCAACGAAAAACACTGTCTAAGAATCCTCATCTCTAGGAAGTATCTTTCAACAACTAGCATGTCAAATATTCTACTAATCACCACCAAAGCAGAGTTGACATGGAACAGGCAACTTCAACATGGAACCTAACCTCCAGTCCTCCAAGCATTTGTTCAAAATGCCAACTCCAAGCTTGAATTAAAATAATCTAACATGGTTTTCATGATGAAACAACTAGACCATGAGAACTCAAACCCAAACCTACACCAAGCTTCCACATTCATCATCAAAATCATCATGCGCCCATCAAACTGAAACGCCCTTAGGCATCTCCATTTTCATCACGGTAATGACTTACACGGAAACATCAGTCTTATATTTCAATCTGTTGACGGTTGCACAGTTATATGGAAGATGTTAAAAAGGCAATCAAAAGCCAAGACAATTTAGTTAGATTTTTTTAGATAGACTAAGTTAGGACGATGAACACTGAAACAGCCTTATATCCACTGATTTGATCACATTCAAGCGAAGAATCTTGTAACAAAGCCACAAAGCCACGATTAAGATTCAAACATTCCTCTCCCTACATTTCTTATATGTAACTAATGGAGGAAAAACTCCACCAAAGGCTAAAATTTGAGAAGCGAATAACTAATAAATGGTTCATTTCCAAGCCATCCATTCAACCTCACACATAAAACCATTGAAAGAAGAACAAATTATAAAATTAAAAAAAACCCACAAACTGGATGAGGCAAAAACCAGGAGTTCAACAAAGTCGCACCATCTTCAAATTAATGAACAAGAACAGAATAAACGCTCACCAAAATCTCCAATCCTCCTAATTCAATACAGACTAACAAAATACAGAAAACCCCATATCAGAAATTAAGTTTCCAACAGCAGCAGCATCATGCTCTTCAAGTTCAGACAGGCCTCCAACCTCAAACACAACCTCTTCTGGGTAGCACCAAAATCTAGCAAACGAAAGAGTTGGAACGCGTGATTATGATCAGATCAGTCAGTCACAAAGAAAGACCTGTTGAGGGAGTCTCCAAGCTTCGGTCTTTGTAAAGCACATGTCATCAAGAACCTCACTTTGACACCACTTGCAGCTGTTGGGATTCTGGGAACACTGAGATCTCGTCACCATTTCACTGCAACCTGGGATCCGAGGACGAGGCTGTCTCTGCGAAGCAGCCAGTAAGCTACGATGTTGTCGTGAAGTAACTGCCGGCGACGACGATGTTTTTGCGGACGATGATGATTGAAGAAACTGAGGAGCTGCGAGGAGGAGAAGAAGGAGGAGGACGGAGAGATTTCTGGAGGTGATCGCTGCTGCCGTGCCCATGATTGAGACTATCTTTTTTTTACTATTTTTTTGTGGGCTTTTGATTTTGATTTCAGAGAGGATTGAATTTGATTGGACTGCTGCTTGAAATTGGATAAGTGATATGTTTTTCTTATTCTTTTTTTTAAATCAGAAATTGAAAAATAAAAGGCAATAACAAAATAGTGAAATTAATTTTCAATTTTGTAAAAATAAAAATTTAATACAAAAATTACAATTAAAATTATTAACCAAAAATTACATTTAAATAAAAAAAAACAGAACAAAACTCAATTTAATTCATCGTTTAATTAGCGTAAAATTAACTAAACTCAAAACAAAATAAAAATAAAAATAAAACGTGTTTGGCAATTAAAACCCGAAGTAAATCCCAATTCGAAGAAAAGACGCCACGCCACTAAAAAGGAAACAAATAAAACAAACAAACAAACGCCCAAACAATAAAAACAAAAAAATAAATAAATCCCCAATCTTTTCGGCTTCTCTCCGCCGCCGCCGTTGACCGCCGCCGCCTCCGCCGCCCGAATCAGTCCCCAAACTACCTCTCTCTCGTGATCGAATAGCTTTGCCCTTACATGCGGACTTAATTTCGTTTACTTTACCGTCGTGAAGCTGCTGAATCGTACATGGAGGAGGGTAGGTTCGTAAATTCTGTCCCTAAAGTCGAAGGAAGCTCCGAGAAGAGCTCGGTGACTAGGGTTTCCGATTTTTCCGTCCGCGACCCTCTGCCGGTAAAGAAAGCTCCGTGATTTGTCGATAAAGTTTCCGTCTTTCTATTTCTGTTTTTTTTTTTTGGTTAATTGAGTTGAATTGACTTGAATTGAATTGAATTGCTTTGATTATAACGGTTTCGAGGTATTTGGTTGATTGAATAGAAAAGAGCTGGAATGAATTGGTCGTTACCAGTTTTGGTTTCGAGATTTTGCCATGAAATGTTGTGTTGTTGAAAATTGTTCCTAATTGTTGAGCATATGATCAAGTGTGATTACCAATTAATAGTGTCTGAATATTGGTAGCAGTCTAGCATTGTTGGTGCTTCGAGAAAAGCAAAAAAGAGTCCGTTTTTGTAGGATCAAGCCTTGAGTTTGGGTTTGACGAAGTTCATTGTTTGAAATGGAATGTGGTATTGCAAGAGGTCGCTGTTTTTGTTGGCAAGGCATAAGTTGACTTTTGAGATTCACATGATATGGAATTGCTTTGTTTTGGTTTTGCTTTTATAGTGATTGCTTTGTTTTCATGTTGGTGATAGAATGGTGGGGAGCTTGAAAAGCCTAAGGAGTACCATCAGTCGGATGCTAATTTTGGGCTTGAGAACCAAAGAATGACTACTTCTAGAGAAAGTGATACTAGGACACCTCGGGTATCTGTGAATGGGAATGATGAGAAGACAGTAACCACGACCGACCAGCAACAAAAGCTAGGGAAATATTTTTTTTTATGACTCACCCCTTTCCGAGGAAACAGGGGTTTGGATACCTGTTTCTGTTCCACCAATGTTGGCGAGTGATCATGAAGAGTGGACCAGAGGTTTTCCCTCTAATGGTGGTTATTTTCCTGAAGGTGACATGGGCTGGAACCAGTTTGTTGGAGAAGATAAGGAGTTGACTATGTGGGATGTGATAGTGGAGATGTTACTCGCCGCTCGTGGGAAAGTAAGTGCTATTGCTTCAGGTGATGTTCATGGGTACAACTTCTCTTGGGTATCAAGCCATCTACTAGAGCAAGCTTGGCAAGAGATGGCTCAAACTCTCACAGAGGCCAATTTTGGTAATGTGAGGGATCTTCTTGAAGCTGAACCGCCAAAATGGTTAGCTGACAGCGCCGCCTCCGCTTGCATGCTCTGTGGCATACGGTTTCATCCAATTATGTGTTCAAGGCACCACTGCAGGTTTTGTGGGGGAATATTCTGTGGGGAATGTAGTAAAGGACGGAGCTTGATGCCTGTTAAGTTCCGTGTTTCTGATCCTCAACGAGTCTGTGATGTTTGTTGTGTGCGGCTTGAGTCTGTCCAGCCATACTTGATGGACCAGGTAAGCCATGCTGCCCAGTTGCCAACCCATGATTTGACAGACCTTAGTACTTTGAGATCCTGGCTTAACTTTCCCTGGGGGCAAACCATGGAGTATGAGATATATAAGGCAACAAATACCATTCGAGGTTATAACAAGGTAAAACTTTGAACTTACGTTGTTATTTTCCATTTCATAAAGATCTTATGGTATCTGTGATATGTTCATTTGCATGTCCGAATAACTCTCTTGCAATATCTTGATACCTCCCCTACAATCTAATTCGACGCATTTCCATTGTCAGGTGGGTCATCTAAAACCTGAGAAATCAATTCCAGATGTCATTCTACGACAAGCAAAAGGACTTGCCATAATCACTGTTGTTAAAGTCGGTGTGATGGTTACATACAACATTGGAACAGGACTGGTAATTGCCCAAAGAGAAGATGGCTCATGGTCTCCGCCCTCTGCTATATCTTCATTTGGTGTGGGATGGGGTGCTCAGGTGATTAAGTCTTTCAGTAATTCTAATTGCTCAGGATTACTTGTGGTTGAAGTTGATGTTAGAAACTGTTTTGAAATATCTTGATTCTGCTCAATGAATTAACAAGATGAATGTGTCTTCAAATCCTAAAACTCCTCAGAATCACATGATCAGACTCCTATTAGAATGTCCGCAAACATTTAATTGTGCAATCATTTCATATTTGTACAAAATTTAGTTCAGTTTTTCTGCTGACAAAGTTCCTGTAGTTTCTCTGCTTCCTTTCCAGTTAATATGATACAAGAGAGCCATTTATAAACCCATCTTGATCTTGATTATAATGCAATTTTTGTTTTCTGAGATATCTCAAATGTTTTACCGGTTCTGTTATTAAGCAGTAGAGTTGGTTGCAGGCCGGTGGTGAATTGATGGATTTCATTATCGTGTTGAGATCAAATGAGGCTGTCAAGACATTTTGTGGCAACGCACATCTTTCATTTGGTGCCGGTATGAGTGCAGCAGTTGGCATCATTGGACGGGTAGTTGAAGCTGATGTAAGAGCTGGTGATGGTGGTTATGCTGCTTGTTATACATATAGCTGCAGCAAAGGTACCTTTTTTTAACAAGCTAATTGTTTAGTTAAAGAATTTGCAGTCTCAAAATTCAGAAGACTTTCCTATATAACCTGGATAAGGTCATGTTTCTTACACTGTTTGTACCACTGTTAAACCAGACGTTTTCCAGTGAAAAGCATAGAACTATTTTTTTTTTGTCCATGATTGTTCCATGTTTTCATTCCCTTTAGTAAACATTCATTTTAAACTAACATTGGGGCTCGTATATATCCTCTTTCACCACTCTTTGCCCCTTCCCAAACCCTATTTTCTTCATCTGCATGTCGTTTTTACAAGGGCTATGGCTGCTCATTCAATAAATCATCTTGTGCAGGAGCATTTGTTGGCTGCTCACTTGAAGGGAGTGTTGTCACCACTCGCTCAAAAGAGAACTCAAGATTTTATGGTAGCCAGTCAATTACTGCATCAGACATACTTCTTGGCTCGTTGCCCAGGCCACCAGCTGCTGCAATTCTTTATCATGCACTTGCTGACATATATCAGAAGCTTGGAAGGTAATTGATTGAGGTTCAGTAATATTTGATAGAAACCAACAGCAAGAAAAGCACGTCCTCCATCCCTAAATTATCTGTTCCGATTCCTGCAATGTTTGTTGCTTGTCAACGTTCCTCTACCACCATTCTTTACCCATGTGATACTGAATTTGTGTATAGCAAGTTTGTACAGCACGTTTGTCTGGTAACATCTACCTGTAGCACTTTGGGCCACAGGGATTTAATACATGTATATATATTGACAGCAGAACAGCCATTTGACGTTGTGATTTGTGAATGCACTTAAAAACAATTTATGTCTAAACGAAGGCAATAACAATAAACAAAAGTACTTAATCTTTTCAAATGCTAGTCAATTCTATGATGATGTGCTTTGTTTGAACAATGCCATGCGGACACCATAATGTGTTCTTTTATTCAATTCATAACGTTTTGGCAGCAGAGGGCAGCGTATGATATATTTACTCTCTTCTTTTTTTTTATTATTTTTCTACTTCCATGTTAAAATGCTGAAGCTGGTCTCTGCGAGGCCTGGTGGTTAATATACTTCAGGGAATTTCCCTATAGATGGGGTAATCATATTGCTGAAGAAAACGATTCTGCTTAATTGTTTGAATAATCATTAGCACCTAGTGGGAGACATGCAATATTTTCGGTGATGCTCTGGTCATTTTCCAACATCATTATGTAGGTCAAACTGCTCGATGAACGCCTACGATGGCTTTTATTTTTTTTTAATGTATCCAAAAGAAGCTTAATTTCACTTTTTAACCCTTTTTCGGTTCTTTTTATTTCTTTTCCACTTTCTTTTGGTGGTTAGTTTAGTTACAATTAGAGATAAGTTGTAAAGATGAGTTCAAAGACGTGGTAAAAGGGAAACATAAGTACATATACAGAGCACCGCCAGAGACGCGGGACAGTGATCCCGAACGAGTGCAATCTAATTAAAATTCCTTCAATCATAAACCAGAATCACACCAAAGAAGTATCAATGCTGTAATGGAAACTTCTCTTTCGGAGAAAAAATGGAAAATAACTTGAACTGAAGGGGGCAACCATGAACTATTTATAAATTAATCCCAGTTCTCTTTTTGGTCGAAAAAAGGGGGGAAATATATAAAAAAAAAAAACAAGTCTTCCTACCATCTATACTTCTACTGGGCGGCCTAGGCAATTGAAACATGCGCAAATACAATCTTTCACACGATGAAAGCATAAAGGTGACAAAAAGAAAGAAAGAAGCAGGCAAATCAAGGGATCCATTCTTTTCCTCGTCTATCAATTCTCTCTATCTGCACCCAAGTAAATGGTAATATAAACACAAGAACAGAGAAGGAAGGATTCGGAAACATGCTACACACCCATTCAGCGGTAGATCAACTCCAGTTACCTGGTCCTGGGGTTTCCAAGCGTAAGCTCAAGATCATCAGACACGCATTCCTCGTGAATCCTCTCTCCCTCCCAAGGTTTCACTAACCCTGTTGTGTTACTTCCAAATGCAAACTCAGCTGCGATGCTATCCGACATTGGAACATCTGCTGACTGATCAATACCAGAAGGAACAGCTGGAGAGCAAGTCCCACTTTGCCCGGGTGTCCACATTCTTGAACCTGCACCTGATAAAGCTTCCTCTTTAAAGCCAAATGGGTTACGTGAGACAAGGCTGAATGTGGGAGAGGATGGTCCACTTTGTGGAATTTGGATACCAGCTAACCAACCAGAGTCAGGCAGGACTTGACGGCCAGGACTTTGTGGGGTAGATGATGGCATGGATGAGGGAAGGAATGGATAATTCTGCCCGACCCAGGATGGGCCAGCAGCTGGGTCATCCCAATCGTTTTTGTTGCGGGGAGTTCGGCAAGTAGGGGAGCTCAAGGGAGGGGTAACTGGAGCACTGATTGAACCGGTGTGAATGTAGAGATGATGAGCTTGCTTGGGTGAGGCTGATGATGAGCCAGATGATGAGAGGTTTTTCAGCCACGGGATGAGGGAATTCGGATCAGCAGTACCATTCGCATTGCCAGCATAACGGGATGAAACAGGACTTGGAAACGAAGATGAGGCAGGACTTGGATTATATGATGCACATGGACTTGGATGGTATGATGAACATGGACTAGCCGATGCAGAGCCTCCAATAATGTCCATCCGTTCCACAGGCTTCAACCCCTATAGGGATACAAAACAAACTATCATCAAGATCTCAGACAAGTAGTAGTTCATCAAGCACTACGTCTCGAGTCAGTTAACCAGCAAATATTTGATGGGGAACTTCGACTTTGTGCCTAGCTATGATAAAGAAGAAAACAAATAGACAAGTAATATATTCAACGGATGGATTTAAAATTGAAAATGTTCAAAATATCAAGAATTTTCCCACCATTAGAAGATTCTTTTTTTATGTGAACAGGATTAGTTGTTTATTTCTTTATTATGAAAGGGGCTTAATCTTTTCATAGTACACCAATTCAGTACACATTATTGTCATTATAAGCTGCTCCTCTTCCCAGCATCAAAGTCAACAAAAATCAAGTGAAGGAAGGGTCCTCAATTTTGTTGAATGCTCTTCATCAGCCATCAAACATGCTGCCAAAACTGGTCCTCCACTATATCATGCTTCTCCAGAGACTTCAATTCACAGCTTTCCTCACTCCCTCTCCATTCCATCCCTTTACTTCTTCAATTGACCATTCATTCTTAGGATTCTAATCAACAGAAGAATTCTAGTTACAACAGACTCTATCCAAAAAGGCCAGGATAGCTATTGACACGATCACGTGCTTAGGTGCAGTAAGAGAGATGGCGAATGGGAGCTGAACTGATCACCCCGCTCACCATTCGCTATCGCGGGACCCTTGGGCCTCCATTTCTCAATCACACTCACACGCAACCCGAGATTTCCTATTCAAAAACAAAGGTTGGGGGCAATCAAGTAAATGGCACCCGACAGAAAACTTTGTTAAAGCGACATTAATGTCAAACTATAACGTTGTCAATGACATTCCACTCCACGGCACGCCATCCTCCCCACCCCACGCCACACCACACATGTTCCTACACTAATCCGAACCACCTCAGACGGTGTTTTACATTTATTGAATATTTATTATACTATATATATTCTCCTAAACCTAAACTACTACATCTCACAAAAAGGACATTCCGATGTTTTAATTGAACTTCACTCAATCAAATCAATTTCTCCAATTTCTTTACCATCTAATCTCTCAATACTAAACTAAAAAAATAAATAAATAAATAAACAAGCGCAACAACTCAACTCAACTCATCCCATCTGTAGAAACCAAAACGTGAAAAATCTCTACTGATCCCGGAAACCTCGGGAAGCTTTCTTATGACGAAATGACCAAAATGCCCTCCGTGGAATCTCCAGCAAATAAATAAATAAATAAAAAGAGACAGCAGTGACTTTAAAGATAAGAAAGGCTTTCGTTCCGATCCGGAAGAGATGGATTCTTAGTACGGCCAGATGACCGAACTGCCATGCCAGAGTCCACGAACTTAGCAACACAGGCGAGGGTATTTTCGTCATAAAATAAAAAAACAAAGTAACCGACGAGGAGCGGAGGGCTCTGCTGCTGCGCGTGTTCCAGTGACTGTTTTACCGTGTTCGTGTTTGAGGATCGAAAGCGGTACGCAGCAGCAGCAGCAGCAGGAGGAAACCGAATCTTAAGATCTCGTGTTCCGTGCACAACCAAAATATATTTTTTAAAAATAAGATAAAATAATATAAAATTAAGAAAAAGTAAAAAAAACCGTTACGTTGCGTGACGATCCATCTAACGCGTGCCCTCCAACTAAACCAATCCCAACCGTCCATCAGAATTCACTTTATTACTCTCACCGCGGTGACCACACTCTCCTCGCTACCATACGCCGGAACACACCCGGCGCACGTTAGCAAAATCCCGCGACCACCTCCGGCCAAAGAGTTACCCGGTTACCGATACAAGCACCGGCGATCCAAGACGGCACCGCCGGCGCAGGTTATCACCAGAAGCACGTAAGGAGCTAACTCGCGCGGCACAGAAAATCTGTTAAAAAAAATTGTTGTATTTGTTTACCTTTCTGTAGGTGGTGCCGTCTTCTTCGACGGTCCAGCCGGCCTCGTTGCACAGCGCTTTGAGGACTTCGTTGTTGTCGCAGTGCTTGGGAAGCTTGTAGTTTCCGTACATTCTCAGGCCGGTGTAGATCTTCGCGGCGATCGCCCTCCTCCGCCGCTCTCGACGCTTGTTGTTCTCCCTCTCCTTCCAAGTCGGCATTCGCGTCCCCGACGTCATTCTAACGAAACTGAACTCGAACTCCGATTAGTGATTCTCGAAGTGAGACGAGAGAAATTTTGTTCTTTTTTTTATTTTCTGTTGCGTTTTCGCTAGAAACAAACAGTCTCAGCCGGAGCAAGCCGGAATTTTTTTTCTGTTTGGCGCTTCTTTTTTCTGCTGCTGGAGAGCAGTTAAATAAGTTGGGTTGGGAGAAGGTGAGCTAAATAAAGGAAGGTTTGAAGTTTGACCTTGGAAATATTTAGAATTACGAGAATGCCATTAGTTTTGGAATGATGGACTCGGCTTTATTCCGGAATCACGGGGCTAGCACGTGTTTAGGCTTTTTGGAAAGGAGAGTGGTGCTTCTGTGGGCTTCGCCGTTGATGCCAGGATAAAGTGGGATGGAAACGACGACGTTTCTATGTTCGAGGGCAATATGGGAATTAAAGAAAGTTGGACGTCAAATATGATCCTATAATTACTGACTTCTAATTTTTTACTTTTCTTTTTAGTTTAATTTTTTAAGATTACGGATTATATAATAATATTTTTTAAAAAATATAGATGTTTGGGATTAAAATTAAAAATTATGATTGAAATTAATTTTAGACCTCGAGCTACCATCATCGACTCCACCTCGGTCAAATCGCGTTCCACCATCAATTGCCAAAATCATTGTCGATATCACATAGCTCCCTGCAGCGACTCTCCTCGCCTTCGACTGCCTTCGCATTCGCCTTCTGTCGCAACTCCCTGACGAAATCATGCTTCAAGGACAAGATTGTTTTATTCGTAATAATCAATGTTAATTTCTGCTTCAAAACAGGACCGAACAGAACCGAACCTGTAGTTCTTTATGAAACAGCACCTTAGGTCTCTTTCTGTTGTTTTGTTTTGTTAAGGTAAAATTCTGGTTTTGATGTGAAAAGTAGGTGAATTAATTCGGAACTTGAAGTGGGACAAGCCCCCTGGGACCATTCTCTCTCTAGGTTGACTAACGTACATGCCTAAACAATGCCAAATGACCCATGCCCCTGAGTTTCAACGTGAACTCGAATATAACTAAGCTAGTGGCCGACCTCGGTCTCAACTCAATTTCGTTGCTTGGGTCTATTCTATTGTACGTTTCTATTTTTGGTTTACTCACCTCCTCAAATCGCATACTACAAAAATTTTGTCTTGCATGGATTGGCACCTTCAGAAATCTCAACTTCTACCCAATTTTGTAACAATTAAACCACGTAATGCATATAATTAACAAACATTACCCATTCACTTTCCAAATCAATTATTGTTTCACTATTTGAGAGCTTCAGAGAATGTAATGAGCGGGAACTCACCTCGGAGCCGGCGTGCTGCGGTGGGCAGCAACGCTGCTAATTGCCCGTCTGTGGAGCGTGGCCACTGGGCTGTAGGGGTTGCTCTGTCACTCCTGTCAGTGTGTGCGAACATAGAAGTGTAATGTTCTGTGTGTCTATACCGAGTGCTAATTAGGTGGGTGTCTATGTTACATGATATGATGTGATATTACGTGTTTTTTATTTATGCTTTTTCCTATGCCCTCTGTATTGCTTTCTCTTGCAAATTTGGGAGACTTTAAACACGTGACCGTGCCCTCTCCCAAGCTCTTTGCCCTTTATACAGTGACTAGTGAGAGACTTGCATAATTAGAAAAGGCCAGGTGGTGTGGTTGGTGTAAGTGGGTTCGGCAGTCACTTTATTGGGCTAAAATCTTTCTTTCCTAGTTATATAACAAGTGGATATGTCTTTCCCTTTTTTTTTTTTTTTNNNNGCAAGGATGGCCATAAATAGAAGGGGCTAGTACTTACATTGTAATTGTTGTTGGAATTTATTTAAAAAGAAATTAAAAAAAAAAAGATATTCCTAATAGTTATTACAGTCATCATCCTTCCATCCAATCCTAAAATTCAACTATCCTGCACGTGCGCCGCGGACTCCAACCGGTCATCACTAAGCTCGATTGGAATCCACCCATTTGATCCGCCACTGTCTCTTTCTTTATTCTTTTGCAAAAGGCAACAATAAAAGAGTAATGTTATTATTATTAAATGTGAGCGTTTGTTAACTAATCTAACAAAAAAAATTTTTTTAGTGTGGTGATCTGCTTAAAAAAGTCAGTTATCAAAAAATTAATAATTTTTTTTGTTTACGGTCTAAGAGAAACGAATTCTCAAGGTGAGGAGCATTATCAACTGAGTCAATTTTATGGATTAAAAAAAAATATTAATAAAAGAAGAAGAAAGTTGTTTTATATTGTGCCACCCAACCATTGACAATGGCTTGTAACTTGTTCACAAAAAAGAAAAGAGAGCTGAAAATAAGGCAAATTACCCACAACAGAAAGAACCCATTTTGCGCTACACAACACTGCCCTTTTTTTAATTATCCCAATTTGCGTGGCAACAATTGCGGGAGTGTATATAATCAATCTTTTGACGAGACAGAAAGCGAGAGAGATGTTGATCATAGTAGGCTTGAGGTTTTGTTTGTGGTGGGGACCCTCCTATCGGACATAGAGATAGTACTCTAATCATATACGTTCAAAATTGTGGGGTCACGTGATGCCCGATCTGCTGGCCACCCACGAGGCACTGCATCTGCATGCCAATATCCTCTTTTTAATTATAACGAAAAAAGACTTTTTCTTTTTTCTTTTTTCTTTTTTTTTAATTTGACAGATGTAAGTAACCGCGTTAACTCTTTTTCCAGTTTTTGGGACTGTGAATATTTTATATGTTCGGACTCAAATAAAATGTATTGTTAGTCTTCGAATTATTAGACGCTTCATTTGAAAAAAAAATTCATCAAGTTTTTAGGGATATTTGCTTAATTAATCTTCGGACGCATAAACGTTAGGGATATTTTTAAAGAGATTAAAGATTTAGAGCCCCATTTGTAATAAGATTTATATTTAAGGGACCGAATCATAATTCGAAGGAAAAATTATTTCCAAAGTTGAAACTTGGCCATTGATTGGCATTCTTTTGCATTCGTCGCCAGCCACAATTGCTAAAGATCAATGGAGTTTCCTGTTTCTTGCCTTTTATAAGGCCCAAATGTCCAAAAAGTTTGGGCCGAAACAGCAGTCGCTGTATCTCGACTTCGGAAACCGCTGTCGTTGTTCCAGTAGTTATGGACTCAATTGATCTTGTTTGGCCGAGTCTCATTTTCAGAAGCCAACGAATCGTCCATTTCCCCAGAAAGATTAGTTCGTCAAAAGGTTCCGGCGACACGCTTAGACATTCTGGACCAAACATTTCATAAGACTTTTGCGACCGTCGTGGCGTCCAGGCCGACCCAATTCGTGAATCTGTTTTTTTCTTTATGAGTAACTTATTTACTGGTCGCCTGTGTCACGCCCGGATAGAAATCAAAGTCAATTCGTTAGACTTTTTTTGGTCCAAAAACTTTACTCAGTTTAACTTTTACTTATTTTGTTCATTCGATTCATTCAATAATTCAAAAATAAGGTATACCATATAGAACCCAAGTCCACCTCTTTAGATTGATCTGAAAATTATGGAGATTAATCTTCAT
>STGP01002187.1:0-10792 GCA_004918865.1 Caryocar brasiliense | reverse complement strand
CTAATATCTTTCACATACAATTCTTCAAATAGATAATTACCAAAATTAAATTTTTAAGAGGGAAATCACATACAAACAAAAGAAATAAAGAAAAAAGAACTATTTAAGCTTGGGTTGCCTCTCAAAAAATGCTTGTTTTAAGTCTTTTAACTCAACTCCTGCAACATCACATCAGTCAAAGCGAGGTCTTTTATTGTTCAAAACCTCTATCTATGTAAACCTTTAGGCATTAACCATTGACCTTGAAGGTCTTATCTCCTTATTGGATCTCTATTACATCATGAGGATAGATTTTTGTGACTTCAAAAGGACTTAACCATCTTAATTTAAGCTTACCTAGAAATAGCCTCAGGTGAGAGTTGTATAAAAGTACTTTTTGTCCTACAGTGAATTCCCACTTCACGATATATTTGTCGTGCCATCGTTTAGTGCGTTTCTTGTAAATTTTAGCATTCTCATATGCATGAAGTCGAAACTCATCCATGGCATTTAATCATAAATGTTGTTTCTCACCCACAACTTATGCATGAAAATTCAAATACTTTATTACCCAAAATGTACGATGTTCCAATTTTACAGGTAAGTGGCAAGCTTTTCCAAAACCCAAATGATAAGGAGATATACCTATTGGTGTCTTGAAAGCTATCCTATATGCCTACAATGCATCTAGGTTATTTGACCAATCCTTCCTTAAAGCATTCACTATGGTCTCTAATATGTGCTTGATTTCTCTATTTGAAATCTTTACTTGGCCACTTGTTTGAGGATGGTATGGTGTACCTACACAATGAGTGACACCATATCTCATTAGGAAAGAATCCAAACAGCGATTACAAAAATGCTTACCTCCATATGTGATGATTGCACGAGGGATGCTAAACGTGTAAAAATATTTTTCTTAAGAAAGTTCAACATGCTTTTAGCATCGTTGGAAGGAAGAGCAACCACTTCAATTTACTTTAAAACGTAGTCCACCGCCACCAGTATATATTGATTTGTATGGGATGGTATGAATGCTCCCATAAAGTCGAAGCCCCATATAGCAAATTGCTCTACTTTAAGTATATTGGTAATTGGCATCTCCTGTTTATTAGTAATATTTCCTAACCTTTGCCATCTATCACAAGAGGAAACAAAGGTAATAGCATCTTGAAATAAGTTAGGCCAATAAAAATTACATTGTAGAACTTTTACAGTTGTTTTAGTATATCCAAAGTGTCCCCCATTTTCTAAAGAATGGCAGTGATTTAAAATTCCATACATCTCTTCTTCAAGAACACATCGCCTAATAAACTTATGAGAATAGTATTTATAAAGATAAGGATCCTCCCAAAAGTAGTATTTAATGTTATGTAGAAATTTCTTCTTTTGTTTATAGCTAAATTCAGGGGGGGGATTATCATACATGCTAGGAAATTTACTATATCAGCATACCAGCGAAGAGTCAGGGCGACATAAAGTTGTTTTTTAGGAAAGGTTTCATTAATGGGTACTTCCTTGTCATCCTTTTGTTTGGCTGGTTCAAGTCGAGATAAATGATCTGCTACAAGATTTTTTGCTCTCTTTTTATCGCGAATCTCTACATCAAATTCCTACAAATGAAGTATCCAATAAATTAATATTGGTTTAGTGTCCTTCTTTTGAAGTAAGTATTCGGTAGCCAAATGATTTGTATAAACTATTGTTTTTATACCAATCAAATATGATCTGAATTTATCAAAAGCAAACATAATAACTAAAAGTTCTTTTTTCCGTGGTAGCATAATTAAGCTATGCATTATTAAGAGTTATACTAGCATAACAAATAACATGTAACTTATTTTCCTTTCTCTAGCCTAAAACTACCTCCACAACATAGTTGCTTGCATTACACATGAGTTTAAAAGGAAGGCTCTAGTTTAGAGTTATGATAATTGGAGCTGAGATCAGTGCTTCTTTCAACATGTTAAAAGCATCTGAACACTTACTGTAAAAAATAAAAGGAACATCTTTAACCAATAAAGAACAAAGAGTTTTAGTCATGTTAGAGAAGCTTTTGATAAATCTACGATAAAAACCAGCATGTCCTATAAAACTTCTCACTCCTTTAATAGATGTTGGTGGTGACAAGTTTTCTATAAACTCCACTTTTACCTTATCTACCTCAATTACGTCCTTTGAAATTTTATGGCCTAACACTATACCTTCCTACACCATCAAGTGACACTTTTCCTAATTTAAAACAAAGTTAGTTTTAGTGCATCTTTCTAATATTGGGAAAGGCTACTTAAACAATCATCAAAAGAAGATCTAGAAAAGTCATCCATAAATATTTCCATGAATTTTTCTACCATGTCAGAGAATATTGCCATCATACACCTTTAGAAGGTCGCAGGTGGATTGCATAATCTGAAAGGTATGCTCTGATAGGTAGAAATTTCATATGGACAAGTGAAAGTAGTCTTCTCTTGATCTATAGGTGTAATTAGGATTTGAAAGTATCCTGAATAGTCTTCTAAAAAGTAGTAATATAGAAAACCAGATAATCTTTTAAATATTTGATTAATAAAAGGAAGAGAAAAATGATTTATAGGTGTAATTGGGATCTGAAAGTATCCTGAATAGTCTTCTAAAAAGCAGTAATATGGAAAACCAGATAATCTTTCAAATATCTGATTAATAAAAGGAAGAGAAAAATGATCCTTATGTGTTACTTTATTTAATTTCCTATAATCTATGCATACACACCAACCTGTTACTGTTCTAGTAGGAATTAATTCATTCTTTTCATTAGCAATAACAATCATGTCTCTTTTTTTAGGAACTACTTAAACAGGACTTACCCATGGACTATCAAAATAGGAAAAATAATGCCTGCATCAAGCAATTTTATAACTTTAGCTCTAACTACCTTATTCATGTTTAGATTTAGTCTTCTTTGACACTCAATTGATGGCTTATAGTTGTCCTCCATTAATATTTTATGCAGCAAATATTAGGACTAATACCTTTTATGTCAGATATTTGTCATCCAATAGCTCTTTTATATTTTCTCAAAACTATGAGCAGTTTTTCTACTTGTGCATCATCCAAGTATATAAAGATAATAACAGGATAGGTAGAGAAATCGCCTAAAAATGTGTACCTGATGCAAAGGAAGTTGTTTTAGTTCTAATTTAGGTGCTAACTGGCTTTCAGCTTTTTCCTGTAATTCATCATATTTTGGTACATCTAGTATATTTATTGGTTCTTCACTATCATGTTCATAGAGATTCCCAACATCAAACAGTTCATCATCAAGGTCACAAGTAGTATTTAATACTTCTTTTATGCATTTATCCACATCATCAACTCTAAAGCATGCATCTCTATCCATAGGATATCTAGAAGTATCGAAAACGCTAAAGTTACATCTTCTTCCCCACTCTAAGTGTGAGTTTACCTTCATGAACGTCTACAAGTACCTTGCCAGTTGTAAGGAATGGGCATCCTAAAATCTAAGGGGCTTCTCTATCCTCCTTCATACCAAGTATAATGAAATTTGCGTGAAAAATAAATTTGTCAACTTTTACTAAAACATCTTTAATAATACCTCACAGGTAAGTCACTGAACGATTAGCAAGTTGCAGTGAAACAGTTGTTAACTTCACTTCTCCTGGGCCAAGTTTCCTGAAAATAGGGAAAGGAATGAGATTAATACTTGCACCAAGGTCACACAATGATTTAGTAAAATTGACATTGCCTATCTTCAAGGAATAGTAAAACTCTCTAGATCTTTTGATTTCAAAGGTAACTTATTCTGAATTATTACACTACACTCCTCGGCAAGCATCACTATCTCGTTATCATCCAGCCTTCTCTTTTTCGAAAGGATGTCTTTCAGGAATCTTACGTAGGTTGGTATTTATACAAGGGCCTCGGCAAAAGGGACATTGATGTGTAGTTTTTTGAAGACTTCAAGGAACTTCATGAAATTCTTGTCATCTTTGTTTTGTCGCAGCCTTTAAGGAAAAGGGATAGGAGGTATTTATGGTTTGACTTGCACTTCTCTTTGCTCTTTTTCTTCTTCCTTCTTTTCTTCCAATGGCCTTTCTTTATCTAATGATTCATCTTCCCTTTCTTCACTTGCTTCTTTACTAGCTTCCCTAAACTATTTTCTACTTCTTAAGCTGATTGCTTGGACGTGTTCTCTTGGATTTACTTCGGTATTACTTGGTAATGCATTTGGATCCTGTTATTCGTACCATTACCTAATTGACCAATTTGAGCTTCTATACATCTGATGGAATCCTATTAATTGGCAAACATATCCCTAGAGTATTTTATGAAATTGTTCAATATATCTTCTAATTTTGATTTCTTTTCATGAGACTAGAATCTAAATGGTACTTTATCTATATTTTGCTGCTGATTACTCCGAGAGAAGTTTGGATGGTTCCTCCAACCTGGATTATATGTATTTGAGAATGAATTGTTAGCTCTCCCTCAATTTACCACATAGTTTGCTTGCTCTAGAGGGGATGAAATGAAAAGGCTGTTGCTAAAATAATCATCTGTATAGTGTTGACCTGTACACACATTGCAAACCTACAAAATAGAGTGTTTAGAATTAGCAGTTAGTTGCGCAAGTTGTTTCTACATAACTTCCATCGAAGCTACCAATGTTGTTATAGCATCAACATTATAAACCCCTGCTTGTTTTCTTACCATTGATCATTTGGCTGGCCATTGTAAGTTATAATTGGCCATCTCTTTCAAAAAATCATATACATCATCAATGGATTTTGCCATCAAGATTCCACCTGCAACTGCATCAATATTATTTCTAGTTATAAGAGTCAAACCATTATAAAAAGATTAAACTATCATCCATTTTGGTAACCCATGATGTGGACACTTCTTTAGCAGATTTTTAAATCTTTCCCATACTTCACAAAGTGTTTCATGGTCAGTTTGCATGAAATTGGTTATGTCATTCCACAACCTTGCTATTTTTATTGGTGGAAAGAACTTGGCTAATAACTTTTGGACTAACCACTCCATGTAGTGATTGAATCTGTAGGCAAAGATTGCAACCAATGTTTAGTGTTATTGTGTAATAAAAAAGAAAAGAGACATAACCTAATTGCATCTTTTGACACCCCATTTTATTTAAATGTGTTGTAAATTTAAATAAAATCGGTGATGTGCTTATTAGGGTCATAATTAAGTAGTCCTCCAAACTGAACAGTAGTTTGGATTATCTGGATCACCGAAGGTTTGATCTCAAAATTGTTTGCCTGAATAGGTGGCATGGTAATACCGATGGGATGTTCATTATATGCGGGCACCACAAACTCCAGCATACATCTTGAACCTTCATTGGTATGTCTGCCTACGTCTACTCTGTTTTTGTCAGCCATTGTTTGAAGAGGTTCTTCTTGTTGTTCTTTTTCTTCCTTATGTCGTCTTCTAAAGGTTTGATTTATCTTGGGATCGAATGGTAGCAATTCAATATCTTGTGAGCGTTGCATACACTTATAAGAACAAGAAAATCAATTAAAAGTAGAGAGAAAAATAATATAAAAGTCCAAACTAACACTAGCAATAGTAATCTCCAATATTAAACACTAATCCCTAACAACAGTACCAAAAACTTGATGAGCAAATTCACAAGTGCACAAAATCGTCTACAAGTAATAAAGTGATAAATAGAGCATTATTCCTATGAGGACTGTGATTAAGTATCAGAGATATTGTATTCCACTATTATTTAGACAAACAGTTAGAATAGGTTTATTAAGTACCTAATATATTAAAGTAAGGCAACCAAAGAGAAAACGTTAAACAAAAAGATGACAATCGCAACAGTTTAGAATATCGTAACTTCACTATTCCTATCCTAATTTTAGGCTATCTATTCAACGATTAATTTAATATATTTTTTGGGGTAACAACCTTATGTATTAATTACCCTCTCCTGATAGTATAGCTAAGTTATTAATTATAACTATTATAACCTCACATGACAATAATTGTAAATTATTATAACCAATTCATTAAGTTTAGTTCTTCTTCATTATAGAAACTTCCTATAGGTAAGTTTTTCTTCCCAGTCCAACTATAGTCCTATAATTTTTATTGCTATTAGTTGGTTATTAACATTTTTTCCTTGTCCCGCTAATAACTAGATCAATCAAAGAACCCGTGAGAATGAAGTATTAAGCACAATAATAGAAAACCACAACATAGAAGAAAATCAAATAGATATATTAAATCAGTCAAGTCATAGTTCTAATAAGATCCCTAATAAATATTTAGTTTCTCATAACAATAGATACAACCCACATGCTTAAAGTTGTCATCATAAATATAATAAACATTAAAAACAAAGACAACTTAAAAGACAATGGTTAAGAAAAATCTATCATGATCGTTATGGAGATTGTCTTCTTATTTTAGTCTTGGATCTGTGTCTCTTTTTCTTATTTTCTTGAAGTTCTGGAGGTTAATTGTTGATGGCTAGGTATTAGATATTTTTCTCTAAGGTTCCTCCCCTTCAAGAATGCAGAAAAAGAGCTTTAAATTAGAAAAGAAATGTTTTCCCTAAAAACATGGCCAGGCCGTGTTTTTTGACCAAATTACATAGCTAAGTTATATTTTTCATGTTTTGCTTCTAGAACTTTTCCACACCCATGCTTTGAGTTATATGCCTGTGTTTTGGATTATATGACTGTGTTATATAACACGGCTAGCCCCTGTTTTTCTTCGTTTCTTTATTTCTTCGTCGTGATGTTGTAAAAAGTATGGCCTGCCCGTGTTTTGGTTTGGATTACACGAGTAGGACATGTTTTTAGTTCGAAACTTGATTTCTCCTTTATTTAGTTGGTCTTTCCTTGCTCTATTCTTTACATGTCTTCTTGGTTTTGCCATTAGTTAGTTCAAGGTTTAAAAAACACAAGAGAAAGCTAAGATAAGCTTTATTCTCATAAATTACTACCATAATTTAAAAACAACAGAATTTGACTCGAAATATGACTTATTATACATAATATTCTAATAAAACAATACAGAATTGGCCTATAAAAGATGATATTTTTCCCCCTTATCGACCGTGTTTTGTACGGAATGGTGAAAACTTTGATATTTTTTCACCATCTCCCCCAGAAACATTCTTTAAAGTTTGTCTAATACAAATCCATAATCAAATTTCAAATTACACAACTTTAAGGGCATTAATTAAAATCAAATGTTTAAGAACATTAAACGGTCTAGTTTATGATGTTTAACTTACTAATTTTGGAAATCTATATCTCTTATATGCTTTTATCAAAATGTACAATGTAAAACATATATTAACGTACATATTACATTCTTTCTATATGCAATAAGTTATAACATACAACTCTATATGTTGAGGCAAAGACAACCAATTGATGAAGTTTATGACAGAGTATTCAACATAAAATATGGACGAGTTTTACATATAATATATGTAATTCACGTAAGGATTACACTAGTGGACTTGAAAACAAGTTAATAAGCTCTGATGCCAATGTTGAAAAACATGATGTCTATACTGGAAATCATAATTTTTATATTTGAATTCACAAATGCATTGAAACATGAACCATATTCATGTTTAGCCCAAAATCTACTAAAGATGCACTTGAATCACAAGTTCCAAGTATAAGCACATACATCAAATATGAACGACATTAATATCTCATAATTTAGATGTTACCACTTTGCAAAAGTCACAATCGCTCCAAGAAATAAAGAAGAGAGCCCACTTTGCTTGAAGGAATTTCCATAAATACATGTATGCACACAAAGCTAAAAACTCTCAGGTTTTTTAGTATTTGGTTAGTGATTTTCTATAAGAATGTTTTTCAAGTGTTAAGAAAACTCTTATGCATGCATCTTTTTGCATGTAAAAGTTACATCTTACATCAAGAGATATATCTTTTAATAAGTAACTTTCTATGAAGTTACTTTAATTATGAACCACTTAACCAAATTAGATGCCTCTTGGATCACCAAGAAAAGTAGATTCCAAGAGTTTTTTTTTTAATAAAACCAAAAATTTTTCATTAAGTAGAAGTAGTTAATACATCATTCAGAATAAGATTAAAAATAAAACTAGGAGCTTCCTCAATCCAAACTAACTCACAATCTACAATAGAACATAATTTAGCCAAATTTTACCAAAACGAGGAACAAAAGAATAGGAACATTGGGCTAACTAAGAAGCAAAAGCAAAACAATCTTACGGAGTAGTCCCAAAATCATTAAGGAAACTCTACCACATAACAAATCAATGACCCTCTTATAGTCAATTCAGTAATCGCAGAAAAAAGCTTCTAAAATAAAGGGGTTCAGAAACAACAATGTATTTAGAAGCGCAAGCCATCACCTAGTCAATATCATTTTGAAAAATAAAACCCAAGCTAACTAAATTCGAGGTAACAACACCAGCATTAGTATTCATTTGAATCACACCACTAAGAGGAAATTTGAATCTAGAAACAAAGGCTAAACACATAATAGAGGAGTAAGCCCACACCTACCAACCAAAAATACCTACTAAGATTCAACCAACATATAACCTGTGCAATAAGCAATATCTTAAAAGACCAAACAATGACCCTTAAATACAAAACAATTCCTAGCAACCTAGATATAATAACACGTACAAACAATTTTGGCAAGAGCTTTAGAAGAAAAACAATTAAGTATATCTAACCACCATTACTTAAAAAAGAAGAACCCAAAATAGAACAAACATTTGATAAAGCACATAAATGCTATACCTAAGAAATAGAAGCACAATCTTTGCAAAGATGCGTTATTGTTTTAGATTCATCACAAAACGGATAAAGAGGATCAAGAGATGGTATATGATGATATAACAACCCTCGAGTAGGTAAAATATTCAATGCTACATGCCAAATGAAATTGACCACCTTTGGAGGAGCAGAGATGTGCCAAATCAACTTCCCTAACTTATGAAAAAGAAGACAAGCCACCATTATGTGAAAAAGAAGATGCCATAGATAAAGTTCTACAATAACCATTACGCACCACATACTCACCCCTATAATTATAATGCCACATCAAATGACTAGGTTAATGAAAAGCCCCTAAAGAAATGAGTTTAATCCTCTCAATATCAATAGGAAGAAGCACATTTGAAATCAATTCCCAATTCTAAACTCGAGAGTGATCAATCATGAAAACTAAAGCAGTAGTATCGGTGGGGATAATTTAGGGAGGAGTAATAAGTTTAAAAGTTGAAAAATATAAAATCCATAGATCATACCAAAGATGAATAGTTCAACCATCTCCAATCTGCCACCAGATACCTTTTAACAATACCTCTTGACCAAATAAAATGACTGTCCATGTAAACCTAGGAAGAGAACTAGTTGTTGCTTCCAAAAAGTGACAGTAAGGAAAATAACGGATCCTCAATAATCATGTAAGCAAATAATTGAGAAACTAAATAAGCTGCCACCCTTGTTTGACTAACAAAGCATGATTAAAACATTTAAAATCACTAAAACCAAGACCACCTTCTACCTTCGGTCGACATAACTGAGCCCAAAAGCAAATATGCAACCTCCTCTCACTAGACTGTTGCCCCCACCCAAACTGACTGATCATTGCCTGCAAGTCATAATAAAGAAACTATAAGTCAAAAACACTACATAACATATAAAGGAATAACAGTGCAATAGTTTTAATCAATAAATCAGGGGCAACACAAGATAAAAGTTTTTCCTTCCAACCTTGTAATCACACCTAAAGCCTTTTTTTGATCCTATTAAAAATTATCTTATGAGAATGCCCTACTATAATAGGAAGGCTCAAATATAATTCATGGAAATCCACACAACAAACACCTAAGGAGTGAAATATGAACCGCGGAAAACTCATATCAACGTGCATGTAGTACTGTTTGAATCACATTTACCTTACTGGGTAAGGCTTTATGAAACAGAATACAATCATCAGCAAACAAAAGATGAGAAATATGAGGTGCTCCACAACAAATCTGAATCTCCTGTAAAACATTTCTCTAGATTGTATCATTTAGGAAACTAGTAAAACCCTCTGTACATAACAAAAATAAATATAGTGATAAAGAATCTCCCTGTTTAAATCCTTGAGATAGAAGAAAAGGATCCACTAGCTGACCATTAACAAGTACAGACTAAGAGACCAAAGTCACACACCACATCACTAGAGAAACTTATTGTGGCGGAAACGTAATCGAAGCATCATCGATTCAAGATAAGACCAATTTACACGTTAATGAGCCTTGGCCATATCAAGCTTCAAAGACATCAAAGTCTTGCTGAACTTCTTCCTAGTTTTCATATGATGAAAAATCTCAAATGCAATCAGAATATGATCAATAATCAATCATCTTGGAATAAAAGCACTTTGAGTACCATCCACTATCGCACCTAGAATACATTTCAACCGATTAGTAATGACCTTAGTGATAATTTTAAAAGTAACATTACAAAGACTAATTAGCTAAAACTTGCCAATAAATGATGGGTGCTTTACCTGAGGAATTAAGGTAATATAAGTATGATTAATGACCTTAGAAAATGAACCACCTAATAGAATATATCAAACCACATGAATCTTATTAAACCTAACAATTGGCTAATATTTCTGATAAAAAAGAGGCAGCAGACTATCTTGACTCGGTGCTTTCAAAGGATGCATCTGATGAATAGCTCGAATTTAGAGCTCTAATGCCATTAATAACATATTTTAAAGAACAAACAGTTAGTTTTCATTGAGAGGACATTTATTG
>STGP01002160.1:0-12341 GCA_004918865.1 Caryocar brasiliense | reverse complement strand
CCTGTTTTTTGGGGGAAAGATATGATTTTTAGGGTTTTGAATCATAGAGAGGCCATTCGTTAAAGGAAAGGAATTTAAATGAAGGTGCAATCCGGAAGAGACTAGAATAGGGAGCAAGCAAATGGAAAGGTTCTCTTTTTTTGGGGGTCTTTTAGGGAATTTGACTTTTGAGTTAATGATGGGAAAAGAGGAAAATTGGGACTGGTCAATTACACAATTTCCTACAAAAAGGAAAAAAAAAGAATTAATTTGCCTCAAAAAAGAAACAGGAACAGAACCAATTTGAACTATTGGATTTGAATAATGATTGTGTAAATGTGATCTTGAATCAGAGTATAATCAATTCCATCAATTGTAGCAAGATTTCAATTGTTTATTTTTTTTTATTGTATTCTCGAATCAGCTTTTATATACGAGAATAAATTTTATTTTTATTTCAGTTAAAAATAAATTATTCACATAAAAAAATTACCTCTTTATAGCAAAAAAATAAGAAGTGTCTTGACCTGAAACTCTAATGTGGTAAGGTGGAAGACCAAAATGGCCAATGTGCTAATGGAAGTAAGCTTTTGGTTTGCCAGAAATGCATGTGTTTCAATGAGATGCACAGCAATTCAACCATGGCTGCATTCGACTCCAATGAATGGCAAATTTCTGTTGGATTTTAAATTAGGTAATTTCAACCGATCAAAAGAGAAATTATTTATCATCCACAAATTTCAAGCATGCATGAGACTAATCCTGGATATGTGACTTGTCAGAGCATTGAACTTCTGATAATTCCAGCTTTCTTGCAGGGCATTAGCAGAAGAAAATGGAAAATTGTGCTACTAATCACAAACAAAAATGGTAGATCATGAATGGATTGCTTGTTTGTTTGCAACACATTTTCTCAACCAGACAACCCAATGTTCAGCAGGACTACAAACTGAAAGAAACTAAGTCCACCCTGAATCCCTGATATGCAGATGAAACTAACAAAAGACAATCCACTAACCACTAACCTACTCAATATTATGAAAGATTAAAGGTCCTGCAGATCTCAATTGAAAACTCCATGCAGGGTTGTGCTCGAGCACATATACAGCTCTCACCAGCTACGCCAAACTAAGCAGTGTAAACGTCTATTTTGCTTGATTGTCTAGTATTGTAACTCCCAGTTGTTGTTCTTCTTTCATGCATAAACCAGATAACAACAGGCTTTAAAGAGCATATACACAATTATATGTACTAATGGATTCAGGTGGGTCATGCACTGGCAGTACCCTATCCCATCTTCTACCCTAAAATTGTAAGCTGCTCAACAAATTCCACTCCAGTAAGAATTTCTGTTGTTCCGTATATAATGCACTTTGACAGGCTGCTGATGCTGTGCAGGTTCTTGCAAGCTGCCATATTCCACATAATTTCCACCACCTATCATGAACACAATAGCGCCTTTAAAGGGCCCTTTCAGATGGCTGCTACTGCCCTGGAGCTTGACTTAGGAGCATGAGGATCAAACACAATATCCATGGTCCTCACTACTGCTGTCACAGTGCTAATTGACTGCCCATAAAGTTTTTCAGCCCAATTAACAATGTTGGTCTACTTGCAAAATTTGCAGATGCCAATTGAACATTCAGTGACTTGATCTTTCTAACATATTGGCATGCACTAGTCTCAACCTCAGCCTCCCTCAGTGCTGTTTCTACAGATTCCACTTCCCACGGATTAATGGTTTCAGTGGATATAAGATACATGATCGCAAATCTCAGCTTATCTATTTTGCTCCCTTTCCCTCTAAGCACACTCAGAAGTTTATTCCGATCAATCCTTCCTCTAACCATCATGTCATTCTCTCTCTTAGCGTAGGAATCAACTGACCTCTCCTTGATGTCACCCAACAACACAGTTGCAATGTTTGTATGCTTGTATATCACCTCCTTTCGTTCCATCAACTCAGGCAGAAAGTTGACAGCATTCATCAAATGTTTTATATTCCCAATCAAGTCTGTCCCATCAAACTCAGCCCGTCAGTTCCACCAGTCCTCTGGTTCACCTCATCAACATCCTTCTTATATTTATTCAATTGAGTCTCCATTTCCTCAGCAACTTCAGGAAACTCCAGTGACCCATTTGCTGCCCAAAATGGGTTGGAACTATCCAACTCATATGATCTCAGCCCACCATTTTCTCCTTGCACGCTTGACCCATTAAGCTACAGACCAAGTACATCATGAAAAAGGGGGCGGTACCTAAAGTCACGCTGGATACCTACAGCCAACCCAAAATTCCTATCAAATAAGCACAAAATTAGCCTTTGGAATGAGCTAGCAAAGCTTCCACCTTCCGAGAACAAATTGTTCTTTGACAACAAAGGATCCCTCAGCTTCTGATACAATACAGATGCTACCATCTCTGCCGGCCCTCTACATGGACACCTAATAAGAGGCACAACTGCTAATGTTGCCAACACACAATATAACCTACTAGCAACCCTCTCTGCAATCTCCTCAATCTCTCTATCCCCAGCAGATGGATCATTCATCTGGACATAAGTAGACTTCTGAGCCAATGAAAACAAATTATCAACATCACAAACTCCAAATCCTGATCAAGCACCGTTGAGATCCTATGTATAGAATCTGTACTGAAGAAGTGGCCGAGGGATTGAGGACGAGAAGTTTAGATGGAAGCTATCATAAAGAAAGCACAGCGCGTCACTAATAATTTGTTGAATGTTGGTGTGGGTAGGTTGGACAAAGTACAAAACAGGGACATCTCGTAAACTGGTTTCCCGTCCTTGTGTCAATAAGGGTGTAGAGAGTAATCTCGTATTTTCGCAGATCCTTAACACGAACCAATGGAGACAAGATGTTTTGACAAAACCTATCATAGGTCAACATCTTGTAAACCCCTTCATTGGTAGCTCCAGTTGCATTCAAAGGTTGGTTCAGATTCAGCATCCGAGCTATACATTCTCTGTATTCAATAAGTTCTAGACCAGAAAGCCAAGCAAGCAAAACAAAGAAAGGCACTTTTCTACCATAACACACAGCTTACTTGATCTTCTGTTCTTTAACCAACGATTCATTCAAACAAACTAGAAAAACGACATGGGTTATGCACGTTAAACCAAGGACTATCAATCAATTTCTACAAAACAGGCCAGACCCAGATCAAATTTCACGGAGATTTTTGCAGTTTACGGTGTTGAATCTAACTAAAAACAAGCATGAAACTGAAGAATTCAAAATGGGTTTTTTATAAACTACGTAATTATTATCATATTACAGTTTCACAAATAAACGAAAGCATCTAGAGAGCGCGAGAATGGTTGTTACCTGTTTGCTTTTGACGAAGATTCAGAGCCAGCCATTACTGAAATTTCCAATCTTTTCTTCTTTTTCTTCTTTCCCGCTTTTTCCTCTTCTTTTTTGTATTTTTTTTTTTTCTGTTTTCGTTTTGTCCTCTTCAAGCTCTCTCTGGGCTTGGATCTGGTGTGGGTTCATACTTAATATCCGACAAGTAGCATACTTCCACGTCAGACACTTCAGAAGAAACTTTGCAAGTACATAATGTAGCCAATATCGTACTGCCACGTCACGTGTTCGAGTATTTTCACGGAGAGTATTTGACTGACCATGCGAAACAGGTAGCAGCAGGCCAGAAGAAGAGAGGAGGAAAAGAACGAGAGGACATCTCGATGGACACGACATCGTTTTTAAGGAACAGATACTGGATGCTGAGGCATGGCAAAAGCATCCCAAACGAAAAGGGCCTCATTGTTTCCTCCATGGTCAGTGTCTCTTTCTTTCTTTCTTCTTCTCTTTTTGCGATTTTGGATACTGAAAAAATGGTTGTTTTGGCATTTGTTTTGAAGTGTTGGACATAAATGAGGCGTTCATGTTGGGTGCCAATCTGAATCCTTTTCTGGGTTGTCCTGGTTTCTGTGAATTTGCATGATTCCCATGTTCTTTTTTTCGGTTGAATTTTAGTGTTTGGTACAAGGAAGTTATAAACCAGTGGATTGGATGCTGACAGGAAAACGGTATCCTTCCAGAATATCAATTGGCTTCTGAAGGAGTCGATCAGGCACAATTAGCTGGAGAATTGTTCTTTAAGGTATATTTGTTCATCATTTCAGGATTACAATTGGTCATCATTTCAAGATTGCATTTTTTATACCGAAGGATACTATGACAATGTGCTTGATATGCAAACCAAGTGTGTAATCTGTATGTGTTAGGAATTGAGGGAAGGTAACATACCCCTCACAACGGTTCGCATCTGCTACTCTCCATTTGCAAGAACCAGTCACACTGCTAAAGTTGTTGCATCTGTTTTGAATCTTCCTTTTGAAGGCCCTCAATGTAAGGTGAGGTACTTTACCCTTTGTAATGTTCCTCTTAAGTGGAACCTTATGACTGTTCAGTTAAACTTGGGAGAAAAGAAGCCTGCGAGTAGAGATATCTGTGATTGGCATAATTAGAAACACGGCCTTTGGCAAATGTACGAGTAATTCTTCTGGCAGATGTTTTCTGTATTTGGTTTATATCAGTTGCAAAATAGCTCCCTTGCTGCTTTAACATGTACTTGAGATTCATATCCTTGCACGTCTTAAACCTACTGCACAACTTTAACGGCAATGGTTGAATATTCTGCTGGATGTCTCTTCTTTCTTACAAGGAACTATTTTAGCCAAATCATCCCATTTCTAACTTGGTTAAAATTAAGCTTCTCAAAGATGGAAAAAGGTTTCTTTAAAATTTTGTTTTCCTCTGTAATGATCCTAAAGCAAATGTTGCTGCACAGGTTATGGAAGATCTTCGGGAACGTTACTTTGGTCCATCGTTTGAACTTATGTCACATGATAAAGTAAGCAACATGGCAGTTTAGATTTTTCTATATCTGCTGGAGTACAATGTATCCACCTTATGAAACTATGGTTCTTAAACCCACAACTCAGTTCAAGGTGCCATCCGCATTTGAGTACTGATTGTCTTTTCACTTTCTGAACAGTATCCAGAGATATGGGCAATTGATGAAAAAGATCCATTCATGCGACCAGAAGGTGGGGAAAGTGTTAACGATGTCGCTACCAGACTTGCAACTGCTGTGGAAGTTATGGAGTCCGAATTTCAAGGGTAACATTATCCATCTTTCTTTGGCATCAGGGAAAGAATTATTTAATAAACTATTCTAGTCACTATGTCCATCATTGTAGTCCATAGGGATGCTTATAAGAAACACTCAAGCATTCAAGACTGTGAAAAATCCCCCATTTTGATCTTAGAAACAGATTTGGATTATTTTGAAGCCTGGAGTTATATCGAGCCAGTCTACCCTTTTTTAAGCTTTTTGATGCAAAAGTTGGCATGGCAGAGCATTATTATTAATTGTTTAATTGGTATTGCAGGTCTGCAATCTTGGTAATCAGCCATGGAGATCCACTCCAGATCCTGCAAACAGTGTTAAATGCAGTTAAGCAACATGCAGGATCCACCTACAATGACCTGGCATCAAGAATTCAAGCAGTCCAGGTTCCATCCACCTTGTATCAGCATCGGAAGTATGGATTGCTCACTGGAGAACTTCGCCGAGTTGTATAAATCTATGACTTACATTGAGAAGAAGATAAAGCTTCTGGCTTTAGAAGAAGCTTTAGAAGAATAATTCTACTTTAAATCAGTTAATCTCCTGGAACAGGTTCTTGTATGAACCAGGTTGGAGAAGCACAGCGAACATTTGGGGTTAGCTGATGGCATTGTTTTTTAAGACTTACAAGGGAAAGTTGATGTCGTTACTTCAGCTATGAGCTTGTCATATTCAGTTATCTACATAAGTACAGACATGAAAGCAGTTGTCTTTTAAGCAAAATGGAAATCGAATCCATGGCCTATCCTGTTTCCAATTGAGCAATCAGTGTAGCAGAATAAAAACGTGTGAAGTTTCGAAGTAAATTGATCTACTGAATCTTGCTAAAACCGAATGCAGTTGAGAAAGGCTCTGAAACGAAGTCCCAGAAAGCTCTTTATCTTGGTAAAATACAACTGGAATTATTTTCTCAGGAATACAGTAATTCTGTGCAAAACAACAGTAATCAATCACTCCGTGCACGTTATCACGGAAGTATAAAGATCAGGTCCAAAACTCTGGTGAATAAAAGGTTACCCACCAGGCATCAATATAATTCAGCCAGGACACCATGTCATAAACCAATCAGCCTACGGACATCTACAAAAGGCAACATGATTCCTAGTTCTTTGGTATCTACAAACAAGCCTTATGTGAACTCTATACACCAGCTTCCAGAGCTACATGTCAGCGCTCATCCAACCGCCAGGACATGACAGACCTCAGCAGTTGATGAGAAATTTCAATGGAAGAAAAATTTGAACCAAGAACTTCAGTCTCCCTGTGAAACAGTACACATCATTAGGCACAATCCAGGTTGTGCTTAATGATACAATTTGAATGCTAGCACAAGCCAGGTTTCTGCTTCACGTCCTAGCCTTTATGTTCAATCCTCTTTTCCACCCAACTTTAAAACTTAGTCTCTAATCCTTCGTAACCCATCTACGGCCCCTGATCTGATACCCACCATAGCTTTGATCAGTGCTGCTTTCTCCCCCACTGGTATATCCTGATTTCCGTCTGTGCTTATTCCCTCTTGCCACCCCACTATCACTAACACTCCCATTTAGGAGAGGGTCATCTATTCCACGAATCACCCTCCTTGTTTGTGAAGATGGGGAAATGCAACTGTCGTCCTTTGTTCTTCTCCTATCCTTATCATGTTTCTTTATATTTTCAGAAATCTTATGCAGTTTCTCATTGAACTTATTAATCCCCTTTTCAACAGGTTCCACTGCTTGGTTTACAGTGAACTTCACATCACTCACGATCTGCATGGGAGGTAAACAGTCAGTAATCAGACACAGGAATCAGTTTCCATTCGAAAACGTTAAGGCAGAAAGATTTGCTTCAAGCATTTTTTAACATAAATTGTCATATTGCTCTATCGAAGCAAGTAAACAAACTATATTTTTGAAACATTTTCCCAATGTTCCTTTTGTTGGTTTTATCATACCTGCATGTGAATGCTGACCAGATTAATTTTACTGTCAACTATACGGGAGCCAAGAAACAAAACTTTCCAATGTTTATCGCATTTCCATAATTTCGCACAAAAAAAAAAAAGAAATTTCTTTGTGTCACAGTCACTCAACGTAGCACAAACTAAATCCCAAAATCAATTTCTTATGCAAAAAAGAAGTTCATTTGACAACAAAGCTTAAGATAGACACTACTCAAGAGGTTCATTTGGCAACACACTGAAGATAGAGACACTCATATCAAAGATCACAAACTCAAATTACCAAGGGTTTCAAGTTTTCTAGTAGCTGGTGCAAAAATCACAAGTATAAGCTCCTACTGGCATAAACTTATTCAAAAACAATTAATTAAAGAGAAGAAAACTTACATATCCACCTCCACCCACAACTACATCACATACACTTTCTTTGAGGGTAGTTCGAACCTTGACATCAGTGTCTGGTTGGGGGAGTCGCAGCTTTGTGGGTCTCTCAATGTCTCTAACCTCATCAGGATCTAGAGGACAATCAACAGATGCATAATCTCCAAGAACTGAAACTATTCCAGGCAAGCGATCTCCCATTAGCTCATAAGGCTTTGCAGGGAACACATACAGATGAACCATAGAAGCAATGCCCATCTGCACCGGATGAATACATAGACGTGTTAAACTTCAATATTTTGAATGACAACCACAGCACTCACAAGCCTTATCACAGAAATCAAGATCATTGGTATTAGTTGTGTTCATATGACGATATGAGTGACTTTTAAACAAGCAACTTTTATTATTAACAGCACATATGCCTGCTGTGGCAGATGACAAAGGATTCTAAGGATATAATGGTTTTTGTGGTTTGAGTCAGGTTGAAGTTGCAGATTGCGTAATACTTATTTTAAAATTTTGGAGGCTTGAGATTGAAGGTTAGAGGTTGAGATGTTTTAAATTTGAGGTTGGAGGTTTAGGGGTAAAATTGTTGTTAACAGTATATTATTAAATAAATTGTAATGTAATATTATAATTATGATAAACAAAAATTGATGTTATATATACTTGTTTTTTTTATTATTGTTGAAAAAGAATAACAAATTGTTGTGTATATATCAAAAATTAAAACTAAATGTAATTTTTTGTAATTTTTTATTTCAAATTTTTCTATTTTTCTTGTTTTTATTTCCTTTTTTGATTTTTGATTTTCTTTGATTTTCTATTTTTCTTTCATCTTCTGTTTTTTCTTTTCATTATAGAAACTTAATCCTCAGCAGTTGCCACTGCCGCTGCTACCACTGAGCCGCCGTTTCCGTGCCATCTCTTGCCATCATTGTGTTTACCAGATGTTGCTGCAAGCACATCGTCAATCGTCCCTGGTACACCTCGCCTTGTCTTCTTTGCACCCATACGCCTTGCCTCTACTCATCCGCACGCATCGATTGTGGCACCTGGACTCACCTCCCCTCATTCGCACCATCAATCGACACTACTTGCCCCATGGATCATCACTCATCGCACAATGCTTTCATATCTGCTCGCAATCAAAACAATAGCCCCCACTGCCTGCTGCTGACCATCATGCATCACCATTTCAACATTGATTGCCTTGCCTCGCATCAGCCTCACCACCGCCCCGTGCTCCTAGCCGTCACGCCATCACCTGTGGTTGAGCCGTATCGCCCACGTGCCTTGTTGCCTTTGAATTCATGATCCACCATACAGACAAGCCAACATCCTTGTTGCCTTCACTGTGCACCTTGTCGCATTTGCGTTGCCTTTGCATTCGTGCTCCATGATGGGTCTGTCTTCTTTGCAATTGGGGGGTGATGATGGGTATTTTGGTCTTTTAATAATCAAAGCCAAACCTCTAAACAAACCACAAACCCTCCCTCTGGTAAAACTTTTTTTTAACCACCATACAGCACCAAACCACAAATCTCAGGAGTTAACAAACAGCACCTAATTGGCAAAGTCTACCAGCACAGGAGTTAAGCTAAATAATCATTAGCATGTTCAACTAGGCTAAAAACTCAAGTTGCCCATGGCTACTGTTATTGCAAATTGCAGGTACCTATGATTTCCATCCCTCAAATTTATGGCTAAATATTTTGACTCATAAAAATTTGTTCTCTTTTAACTGCACACAACAATCACTAAAACAAACAAAATGCTGACATCATGAAAACAACAAAAGAAGAAAGAATTCCACACATGCTTTTATCTGTCTGAGCTTACAAAGTCACACATAAACCAAGTATTGCATAGGCCCACAAGATAAATCTTTCTTCCACTGAAAGCCAACTCACTCACCATCTGTTGTTCTCAAATGATATCTAAAAAGAGTAATGAGCTAAGCAACACTACATAAGCTATAGCATTCTTGTTTATTTGCCTTAACAAAGATCAAGATGTCATCCATTAGAACACTTGACTAGGAAGAACATATTTCCATCCATCATACGGAGTCAAAAATTTGTTATAGTGTAATTGAGCATACCTTTTATGGTTCCCAGGAAGTAAAATCAAAAGAGAGATACAATGGCAATGGAAGACATCTACCTCTATGCAAATGATGAAGTCCTGGACACTGGACTTAGTCTGTAATGCTTCAGCTATAGAACTTCTGAATAAACCAAGTTCATAGAACAGAGCAATCGCTACTCCTTGCCACCATGTCAGAAAGACAATCGATTTAAATGTCAGGAACTTGTACAATGGTCTGATGTGTGCCAGCTCAACTTTTGTGACAGTGTAAAACTGAACCAAACAGTACAAAGCCCATGACTGACTAAAATTTAGAACCACTGCCATGTAAGGATACCTACAAAATCAGGGGACCATCAAAAGTGGTTTTACAAGAGATATCTGTCAAGAGAAAGTTTATGCTGACAAATATTGTGAAGTTCAGAACTAAGGACAATAGTGTACCGTAAATTTTGTATTCATGATATTACGTGTTAATATGAATATTGTGAATTTTATATTATGCAACATTGCATAATAAGAGAAAGTTTCTGCTGAAAAATATTGTGAAGTTCAGAACTAAGGATAATAGTGCACGATCATAACATGTAAAACAACATTGCATAATCTACAACAGTATCTAAAGCCAGAAGCCAAAAAACTACTGAACCTGGAGATAACGGTTCATGTTCTATACTCAGAATGTGTTAACATGAATCCACCCATACTATGTTGTATTCATTATATCCACATGTCATATTACTCATTTGATACCAAGTATACAAAAGAGAGAAACCAAACTGTGATCCTTGTTAACAGGATAAACGTCAAAACTCACTCAACTTTGTAACCACAGTACTTGGAAGTGATCCCAATGCATTGCATCTACTAATTGTTCTACAACAAAAGTTAAGCATTGACCTCAAATTTATCATGACTAATTATGCAATGACCTCAAGGGTGTAACAACCATCAATATTTAACTCTCATAAAGAAAAATAATGTAGGCAAAGGGCACATGATGAGTACGATAACCCAATTAAAAAACATGTAATGTAAACAGAATAAATGCATGTCCACATTACGATGAAATACATAAGATTCAATATCAACAGGCCTTTATCGCAAAAAAAGAAGCACAAACAAGAAGCAACAGTTTTGTCACAAAAAGCACTTAACAATATAATGTTATTGTGTGACATTGTCCAAAATTATTATCAACTTACCCACATCCCCAGTTGAATTCTCCTTCACAATACACACCGTATGCTTCAAGAACTACTGCTAAAACTCCAGTGAAAGACTTGATTATCATCTGCCAAAAGAACATGCAATTAATTGTTTTCATGCTAAAAATAAGAAGAAAGAAACAATTAGAAAGTGACAAAATGGCAGCAGAGATAAAATTTGTCAAAAGTTCACATACATATTGGACGATTCCGAACTTGACAACTAGGTAAACCCACCGACCAAGCCTCCATGGCTTTAAAAAGTATTTCATTGGAAATGTGTGCTTTACAATTCCTGTGTCATGACCATGATCTAAAAGAGGAGCCTTCAAACTCGCACGTCCTTGTCTTTCCATGAACTCAACGGTTCTTTCTTCCCCACCTTTACAAAGAACACCAAAAAGGAAAAAACAACAATAACAATAATCAGAATTGGAACCCACATTGCTGAATTTGATGTTCAATTAACATCTATTTAATAAAACACAGGGAGCAATCTCCATTCATTACAAGGTTGCGAAGCGTTAAGATGATTAAAGTTTGCCCAAATGTAGACAACAACTGAACTAATTATAGTAAGAGTTAAATGCAAGCTAAGATAAGAAACCTCAACATCAAATAAACACTCTAAGAAATGACAACATACCCAAGCAAGCAACAAGGTATCTTCCAAAGCAGTACATGGCGAACGATTCATAGCAGTCCCTTAGTATCCCCATATCAACACTAATCGATGGATTCATCAAAGATACAAACTGTTCAAAATCAACCCCAAGTCAGAAAAAAAACACACACACACACACAAAATTAACAATGCTGCAACCGCATAAACACAATCCTCTATCCTGGTCATCACATTAAAAACAGTACTCAAAAAAGATAAGAAATTTCACACTCACGGATTCAACAGCATAACACGGCACCATCAATGTGACTCCAATCAAAAACTTCTGCTCCTGAGATCATTAGAAACCCAGAAAAGAACCATCAACCAACTACTAAAAAACAAGCACAAACATATTGATCAGACGTTTCTCGCAAATGGGTCACAGAAGAATGACAGAAAGAAACAGAGAGAATCACCTCGGGATTCTTGTAAGCGGAGAGATGCTCGAACAAAAGGTAGGAAGACAAGGAGAGTGACATGATCACAAAGGCGCCGGCGATCGGAGTTGCCCATACAGGAGGCGAGTACGCCGACAGGGAGACGGGGAGATCCTCCTCCTGACCCTCCATTGCCTACATTACCAACCTTCTGAAAGACCCCAAAAAAATCACAACTTCTATAATCTCACAACAATTTTGGTAATTAAATCTTGTCCTTGGATTTGAAAAATGAATGCGATTAACTATTTACAAGGTTGCTAAAATGACAAAAAAATAAATAAATAAACATAAAAAAATTAATTTTTAAAACCTAAATAAGGAGAGAGAGACCAGACACGATCCTAACAGCTTTTTAAAATGGATGTTGTGAACTGGGAGAGTACAAACAAAGCTGTTTTGTCCTTTTTCTTTTTAAATAATAAATATATTCTAAAAAATAAAATAATAACCAATTAAAAATAGCAATAACC
>STGP01002146.1:33007-50558 GCA_004918865.1 Caryocar brasiliense | reverse complement strand
AAAAAAAAAAAAAAAAACAATGCGAGAGACGGGAAGAACCCCGGAATAATGTCTACCGTTTGACGAAAAAAGAATTGAATGTGCGCGAGTCAATTGCTTCATTTTATATTTCTATGTTGATCTATTTGAGAGAGATGAAGCATCAGCTTGTAAAGTTTCATCCACAACACTTCTAACAGTCAAGAGAGACGGAAAATAATAGATTTAGTACAAATTTAGTTTATTAATTGCACTTCTTTTCATTTTTTTCATAATTTTAAATTTAAGTAACAATTTACGTAAAACTTTCTATCCGTCCCAGCTTCTACCTTGAATTCAATTCTCTTCACGCTATGACAGTTAAATTTATTTTGAATCAACTTATTACAAATATATGTCCACCTCTTCTAATTAAATCTGAAATTACTACTTCCCATAAAAGGAGCATCCGGAAAGAAACTAAGAAAACTTCAATGACATTGTAGAATCGAAAGATGATATTTGTGATTCTGTGCTAATACAAGGAATTCATGATGACGAAGCCCGTCAAGAAGAAAAAAATAAATTGACATGAGAGGGAGTGTTCATAACATAGATTACAAATATCAGGACAAGAAATCAAGCATCTCAAAATAATACATAGACAAAAACTTGATCACTAGTGACACTTGCTCACAATTGAAACAACTTACAAAATGTATACCAAAGTGTAAACTGCTACAAGAATTCTGCTTCAAATGCGCTCCCCGCCGCACCATTTGATTAATACAATAGCAATCTACCGCCTACCACCTCATCAAGAAATCTACCATCTACGCAAAAAGCAAGAATACACCTGGGAATTTTATGGGCATTAGTAATCCGCACAAATTTGAGTAGATGACTCCCAAAGTAATAAAAATAAGAAACCATAGCATGTGGACGATTAAAACCTGCCACAAAATTAACTAATCAAAAGCAGTTCTGAATCAATTATGAAATATTTAAGGTACTCCACAATAGTGATAAACTAAACTCCCCACTACCCAATGTAGCACAAAAGAGTGTACAGGACAGTGAATCAAGACTTGCACAGGAAACATCCCTAATAGGTGCTAATAGGGTAGAGAAACAGTTATGCAATTAACAATCACTGACATGTCAGTAATTTAGAGTAGATCAGGTCATTTCCATCATCAACTTACATGATCTGATTCTAAAATTCATGAAGTTGAATGTCTCTAAACATCAGTGCAACGTATCTGAATTTTAAGAATCGCAACCCCTAAGTGACAAAAAACTGGAGGTCCAACAATGACATCATATTGGTGGATGAAGCCAATAGCAGTCAGTTGGTATAGATGTGTCCTCCTATGTAAATGTAATTCTGCACAGCAGAAAATGAGTTACTAGCTTATTAGTAGGATGCAATGCTTTGGAAATAACAGCAGTGAAAACGTGTTCCAAATGTTATTGGCAACATGCTCTTCACCATGCAAAGGTTTGAAAATGATTTCACAGGCAGCTTTGAGTTTGCAGGATATACAATTGATCCAGCAGATAAAAAAACTTGGTATTGCATAACGGTCAGTATGCTAACCGTACTTACCTCAAAATTACTCTACCAGTGTGCGGGCTGAGAACTGTTTCTGACATTCTGCTATCTTTTATGAAAATTTTGGTACAGCATTCATCAGATTAGTACCAACTTAAGAATAATGTTAACCAGCTTCAGCACCAAACTTTTGTACAAAGAATTCATCAAGCTGCCCCCAGTTTGGGGTTGCAGATTTACTCAAGTCATCAGAAGGCAATGATCTAATGCATCCAAGAATGTGTTTTACATCCCGACACAACCTGCCATGGTAATACAAACCAAAAACCACTCAGATTTTGAATACTTATACCCTATCAGAAGCTAGAAGAAAAAAAATTGAAACATTGCCCAAGAGTCTTGCAAAAACATGCAAAAGGGGTAATACCTGTTGTTTGCTTGTGGAGTGCTTATCTCCAAACGTGAAAATGCCTCTGAAATTTGTGAATGGAAGATCAAGATCACTTGCCTGCAAAATACATACCCTGTAAATCCTGGGAATTCAAATTATGCTCAAATTCATCCAGAAGTAAGGATCATAATTCTTCATTCAGAAAGGGGAATGAAAAAGACAGTGGTTCTTGCTCTACATAATCCATCACAGATAAACATGCACTCTAAAAAAACCAAGCTAGGTATCAGTTAAAACAAGCACGACTGATGCAGAACCAGAGAGAAACTAAAGAAAAGAAAACAGAAACAAGGAAACATCCGGGGTTCTTAATAGTGTGTTTGGAAGTTTAACCAACTCACAAACACACTGTAAGAGGCTTTAGTCAACAATTCTGATTTGCAACTTTAATAGACATGATACCTAATTCAAAAAGAAATCCTATTTAGGAAAATACCAGGAACAAAATAGAGCTAAGCTATACTTGACTACATCTGGGATGTGCATCATTAAGTAAATTTAACCCAACAATAACACCACTGAAAGAGAGATGTGTTCTTGTTCCCTCTTCGGAGGAACATGAAAGATGTATGGCCATTCCTTGCTCAACCTGCAGCAGTAAACAAAATTACACCTAAATTGGGAGATCTTCCTTGAAGACTCAGAAGTTCTGCTGTTAGCACATCAACATCCACTATGTATACAATTCCTTGGTGTCAATACAATAAGTTTATTACTAACATTAGTTCTCTAAGGTATTTCTTTCTATCCACTGCAGAATTTCATTGGGCAAACACCTTATGCAAACATGATTTTTTTATAGTATCATTAAATGACAGAAGTCAACCCCATTAGTTTTACCAGGCAATCTAACTTGTAACCTATAACCACCACTACCAATTTAGAAGCAGTGTACCAGTTACATTAGCTCCCATTCAAAAGCACAATGTCCTCTATCAACATTAAACATCAAATCACTTCCGCCAATTCTTATGTCACCACAGCAAAAAGACATAATCACTTTGAATGATCTAAGAAACCCACCCAAAATCCTGTTAACCAAGCAGTTAGACAAAATAGAATCTCAAATTACAGGATAACTATCAACACTGCAGACGAGAGAAAGGGACAACCTCAACCTTGATACACCCACATCCTCGACACAAAAACCTCAATATTTCACAGGAAACATTATCAAAAACTACTTCTTCACAACCAAACATCCATGCCTACTGGACACCCAACCAAACTATCAATTATTTCTTGACAACCATGCTTGAGAAACTGCTATTTAAGCAATGAATTTGTCCCACTTAATCTAGTTGCATTCACCAAACAATCCTATCTCCAGATGTACTTCTATCCCATTTCTGCAAGCCAAACAGAAGAAACTTTTTCTCAAAACAACTTGTTCTGCCAAAAAGTATTCCTTTCCCTCTTGATCCTTCCGACTTGCAAACATCTAAATATTTATGACCGCTAGAAAGTATCTAAACTTTGCATCTAATACTTAATAAGAAAACCAATCATGAGGGCAGTTCACCAAATGGATGTCACAGCAAGGGCCTAAAATTTGTTATTCTGGACTTTTCCATCAAAAGATGAATTTTCAAAAAGAAATAATTTGTGCAGATAGGAGAGCACTTTGCCAATTATATCAACTACATTATTTGCCTCACATCAGAAGACAAACAATAGCTTTGTCCATATGACACAACTTACAAGGAAAACAAACAATTTATAAGAAGCGTATATACAACAAGAGCATGGTGCTCGTGCAAATCAAAACTATTTTCCTGAGCAACACAGCGGTACATGGACAGGCAAGCAAATCAAATCAGACGCTCCCTTTTCTGTTTTGTTTTGTAATATCAGCTGTGTTTAGGTTTCTTTTTCACTGTACAATTAGATCTTTATCAGCTGTCAGCTATCAACTATCAGCTAAACAAAACAGACCAATATAAGTACCTCAACACATCAAATGTCAATAATCAGCCGTTCAAATAAATTTCTGGAAAGATGCCAAGATTAAAGATATAAAAGCTGGGGATAGCCAACCAACAAACTGAATATTCATATTTTAGTCATATTTTATCTCACGATGCATAAAACATTTTATCTCAGCCAAAAATAAGTGAAATGATCAGATTGGGCTCCACCTAATCTATGAACCAGGGTAAATAAAAAACTTACCAGAAAATTGCTTGCACATCTGTCTCATGTAAAGTTCGAGACAAGACACGTTGCAAGAAGCCAACCTCCTGAAAACAAATCGAACAGCACAAGATCAGTTGACAAAGGAAGATTTTTAATTATTCAGCTAAGAGAAAATATACTACCGCATAATCTTATGATAACAACACACTCGCTCAAGTTCAAATCTGAAAATCATATTCTTGGCTGAAGGAACTATGTCTACAGAGCATATTAACAAAAAAGGCCGAAAATGGTTGAGCACTTTTGTTTTCAAGACTCTCCGTTCCATTGGATTCAAGATTCCCACAGTTCTCCTTCCCCAAGCACACTATTTCAAGACGGATAAGTGGCTTAAGCTATGAAAACTATAAAAATTGAGCCCCCTTGTACAGGATAACCTTAAAGTTTGTGACCCCTGGAAAGGGCTAAAATTGAAACAATTGCTGTAGAGCAAACTTGCAGGGGATATAGCATTAAAGGATGCAATCATTACACTTTCAGGAAGGTAATTGACCATCAAAATTCAGTTTGAAATTTTGGAGAATTTATGCACAGATTGAAAGAAACTGGAAAGGTATATAAAAAAACTCCTTGATAATGACAACTATTCAAGCCAAAGAGACCTCTCCTGGTCTTGTTTTGAGCCATGCAAAGACCTTTTAAGGAACTGATGTTGGCTTTGATAAAAAAGTGGCAATCTTGTTCACTTGTTTTTAAGTAACACGGGAAACATAAAAATTCTCCAGGGTAAGACTTTTAAGTGAGATCCACTGATCATAGCCACAAAACAGACCTACTTAGCATTGCGTGAAATATTATTGACTGCCTTTCATCCTGAAAACCATAAAAATCTAACCCTCGAAAGCAAGCTATCAATAACCTAGACTGACAATTAATTAGTTTAAAATCAACTACCCTTCCAGCAAATAAACAACCATTCCTACAGAGAATCTGTATTTCTTGCACAAGTGCAGAACAAAGCAAATAGCCATTTCTTTCAGTCTAGTTCTTATCTTTGGAAGGAAAATCTAAATTCGACATTCTAATATTTATAACGTCCATACAAACATATGCAGATATTAGATTCATTCAAATGTTTTCAGCTATTAACCTATTCCAGGCAATGCACTGATCTTATCAAATCCTTCAGATCAACCAACGGTAATTTAGTTGTTAGTACCCCTGTGCAGCATCCTCAATAGCCACTGAGCAGTCAGCATTCATAAAAATGATGCTTCTTACATTTTTTGCTTAACAGTCTCATATCTTTCAGGATTGGGACAAATGGACCTTAAAACGTCAAAAAGATTACTGACAATACACATATCAGATCCGGCTATGCAGCATAAGTCTAAATTACATGCATTAAATTCTTATCCAAATGAATGATATCAGAAGTATGACGTGAGTCGAAGATACCCCACCAAGACACCTGCCTAGCAATACAAGTGCATATGGAACTTCTAATATGCTAGAAGTTCTGGCAGACAACTTTCCCTCAAGTGCAAGTTGCCACCAAAATGACTACACATTAATCAACATTGTGATTGCATGTGGCCATCAGAATGAATTCTTATCCAAATGAATGATATCTGAAGTATGACTTCAGTTGAAGATACCCACCAAGATAACTGCCTAGCAATACAAGTGCAAATGAAATTCTAATATGCTAGAAGTTCTGGCAGACAACTTTCCTTCAAGTGTAAGTTACCACCAAAATGACTACACATTAATCAACACTGACCGCATGTGGCCATCAGAACTAACGCCAAATTGGCATAGACTTAACAAGTTCACACGGCCACATCTTAAAAGTTGTGTTCATGCTTACTCAGACTCCCCTGCACTCTCTCTCTGTCCATCTCTCTCCAAATATGAATAAATAATTGTATTTATGTATGTGTTTATAATTACATATTACATACACAAAACCTACTGCAGTCGTACCTTTGTGAGGGATCGAGCAAACTGACTAGGCTGTGAATCAGCATCTTCAGGTCTGTTCCAGCTCTCAACAATTTGAGGCAACCCACGTAGATGGACTAACAACCTTTCTCTCATTATCTGCACCAACTTTGTATGTATTTCGTCTCTATGAACCCTATAATCCTGAAATTAACAGATAGAAAATAATTCAATGTGTGTGAAATTGCACATACCCCAGAAAAATCTAAGCAAATCTCTGTTTCACTACATGCTGTGAAGATAGTAGCAAAAGAGTGGAAAAGGGTGGAACCAAAATTTTGAAAAAAAAAATTACTGCAGCATCCTAAACAACTATCCATTGACTTCCAAAAAATAGAAAAACCATAGTTCAATCATGACGCCCACACTCATCAGAAATCACACTTTTCTATTTCAAGAGATTACAGTAAAGAACAAGCTTCTATCTGTGGACAACTATTAGTGCTGGCAGTATTTACAACTAAATCAAAGTTAAAAATCTTTGCAACAAGTCAATGCCCTATCCCCTGAACAAAAAAGTTTCAGCAAGTATGGAAGTATGAAAAAGGTAAGAAAAGCATCATACTGAAGCACATACCTGTGCCACTCGATCAATCTCTGAAAGTAGTAGAGCTTTTCGTGTCTCAGGTACTTTAAGGAACAGAACTCTTCTGATTTCTTAGTCCATACACAAAGAACAAAGAATAAATTTAGGAAAAAACATTAATGAAGTAATATTCTTATCTTTATTCAAAAGGCATAGAAAGAAAGTATGTAGATTGTTAGGAGTAAAAGGAGATTACGGCATTTATGATAAAACCATTTATTATTTTTAAAATTTATTTACAATTGAATAACAAAATTTTAAATAAATTATCTCTAAAAATTTATTTTAAATATAAAATTTAAACACATTTGCGTCATTTTAGATTACTCAAATTACATAATATAAGTTAAGTTAAATTAGCTAAAACTAAATATATTCTTTCATAATTACTATAACAAATAAACACTATAACCATATTTAGAGCAATTAACTTTCTAAAATCGAATATATTCTAAAAAAATTACATACCTATCAAAATAATTATTATCTTCCTTATATATTCAAATCAATAACTAAATATCTGATTTCCATTAAATATCTTTTCATTTTTAGAATTACAATTAAAGTGGGTGCAGTAGACTGGTGAAGTATAAACATGAAGCACAATTTAAGTCATCTACCTGGAATTATAGCATATGTAAAACTGATGACTTGACTTGCAAGTGCCAAGTGTTTAGAAGTAATAGACTTCAATCCAGAGACCTGCAATACAACATAACTCCAGGTAAGAACAAAAGTAATGATCACAATGTCTTCAAATGGGTATTAAACAGAGAAAGGAATGGAAGGTGCAGCAGCAAATATATAGAACCAAGAAGAGAGAATATTGTGGTCTAAAGATGAAATAACTAAAAAATGGTGATCATTAATGCTTGGAAGGCGGAGTATTTTAGTCTAAACATGAAATAGCAGGATGAATAAATGCGTGAAATACAAGAATCATTCATTTCTCAAATTATCAGTCACAAACTGTGGAAATATTCTGGACCCAGGATGTTTATAGACATTTGTTCATTTGGAGAATAAAGATATAATTTACAGAAGTTTACCTGCATGGCACCAGCTCCGAGAACAAGTTGACAAGTCCTTGTATTGAAGAACTTTAAAATCTCAACTACGCGATGAACAATTTCTGAGGAGAGTGTTGGCAGAAAGTTATTCATATCAATGTACTCTGACAGCATCTTCAGCAATATTAAGCCACTAGGAAAAAGAAAAAAGAAACACAACGAGAACAGCATCAGTGATGGTCCACCTCAAAAATTTATCATACAACACAAATAATGGATTAAACCTGACAATAACCATGCATAACATCTCAATAATTTTACATTGGCTGGTTTCTAACTTGAGAAGAAGAATATCTAAGAACAAAAATAAAACTGTAGAATAATGATAATTTGAGGAAATGACAAGATATAGTGACATATCTGCAAGTGGAATGCCAAGCTCTACAATGAAAAGTGGGAACGTGGTCTCTGGAAGAGCCTAGAAAGTACATAAAAAAAAATCTTGCAAAACTGCAGCACAAGATAACTAACCAGTTTACCATGTGATAGCCAACACCTCCACAGTAAAGAGTTTGAGATGTAGCTTTTCCACGCTCTTTGACATTATTGTTCATATTTTGTGCTGAAGACATTCCTTCTGCTTTATTGCTTTCAGTTGCCTCAACCAAAGGATTAGATTTCACAGGCACATCATCTTGTGAAGTCATCTCACTAGAATCCACTTTCACAACGCCCTTCTGAGCTTTTTCTGCTTGAGTCATATCCTCAAGTGAACCATCATTGCTTGTAACAACTTCACTATAGGGTGTCATATTACCTCGAACATCATCTAGGTCCCCAGATGCCAATGCTTCAAAACTGAACAAGGAAGCAGTTATGGCTTGAAATTCTTCAGGAACATCTACCTCCACCCATGTCTCTTGATCAAGCACTGCCCTAATCTTAGTCATCTATAATAGCCAGTATAAAGATTAGAAGGTAACCAAATGTGGAGAACCTGTAAACTAAACAAAACAAAACTGACCCGAATTTCATGCTGAAAATCAACAAATGCTTTGGCCTGTGACTGCAGAGTTCCACGAATACTATATCCCAACCTTCCACCAATCTGTTTATGTTAGCATACAAATACAATCACAACCAGAAATACGTGATCTTATTCTATACATATGGAACAGGAAAAGTATACCTTTTCAGTAGCAGTTATAAACTCTTGGGTAATGTTGTATATGCTTAAAAACTCCTGCAATCTCAACTTAGGATGAAGAAGAGCACGAACCCCAAGGAGCTTCGCCCATCTTCCATGAGCAGCATCACAGGCTGCAAACACAGCTTCTGCATTCTCTCGTAATACATCAGCTCTGTCAAAGGTCAAAATCTTTATCATGCCAGACAAACTAGGCAAAAACATGGAAAGCAATAATTGAATATCTGGAGAATATGGGAGAAAAAAGAGGGGGAATCTTTTAGAGTGCCCTTCCCTGCAATCTGAAACAGGATCTGATCCAATGCTTACCAAAGTTATCTCCAGCAATTCCTTTCCACAAACAACCCAGAAGCAAATACAAGAATGGTATGCAATAAATGAGCTTTGCTCTCTACCTATAACCTCATATAATTGCACCTTCACTTGCCTCAATTAATGGACCATAAAATCATTTGATACATATTGATAATTAAAAGGGAGGTGAAACTGGACACATCACAATGGCATGACTAAACCTGAATAAAATTGAGGCTACTGGTTTTACCTCAAATGTCTGTATTCAAAATCATGTCAACATTATTGTGACACAAACTAGTAACATTACATTGTGGGTTCACCAACATGAAAATGATGCATGAACGATAGAGTTAGTTATATTCTGCTGTCATGTTTTATGATGCAGGGTAACCAATTCCATGAAGCGCCAATTTTAGACTTTTAATGCAAATTATGTAAGTATATATAAATCCAATATGGAACACAATTAATACTGCATATATTAACTAATTTCATTAATACCAATCTTGAACTTGCTGAGTTGATAGGGAGTCAACTGGGCCATATCATGTCAATTGAGCTTGTCATATTTTCCCAACCCAAAAACAATTTGCTAAATGAATGACACGCTGTGTTAAGTCACCTATTTAATGAAAAGATTATGGCTTTGGCAACTGATTGATCCTGGTGGCAGGTACTTTCCATGTTCAGATTTTTGACATGAGTAGCTCATCATGTCATTTTCATGTAAACCCATATACTGTTATATACCTAAATTTTGAACACCAAAAAAATTACTAGCTACCATGAAGTGTAGCCCCTACATAATTATCTCCAATTAGGAAAAACAAAAAATTACAAAGATTCCTTCCACAAATAGCCACTACATAAGGCAAAATCCTACATCTAAATAATGAAGCTTTACTTTTTTGGTGTGAAGCTACTGGTATACGGAAGTTACATTGGACCCGGACTAATTCCGAATCCAGTCGGGTTAGGCCCCAAATAGGGGGAAAACTCTCCCAACGTAGTTTTTTTCCATTCACAAGATTCGAACCGAAGATCTTGCTTAAAGGAAATTGAGTCACTTATCACTCAATCCCAACCAACGTTGGTAATAATGAAGCTTTACTTTGAAACAACAAATGGGTGTTCTCATGAAAAATAATAATAATAATTTCACGAAAAAGGCTGAAAATCAAGGGAACATCACAAAACTAACACGGCAAAACAATGAGAGATCACCTGAAATTTGACATATTTGAGGGACCTCCTGATTCATTTCCTTTAGCCTGCGATAAAAGGCCCTTACTAGAACTTCTCTGCAGTGAAAATGGAAGAGGTGAACCGTCAAGAACATCACTCTCTGGAGCTGTTTCAGCAGAAGCAGCACCAACTGCTATTGCAGCAGCAACAGAATCAGCAGCATAGTGTCCATCAAGGTTGGACATAATCCACTCAATTGCCTTTCTAACTTCGGCAGCCCGCACTAAATGTGCCTGCATTCACTAAAAGAAAATAAATCATATTACATCTCACTCAAATGGTACCAGGTACTTTGTGTGAACAATGTGTGCCTTCACCAGAAGAAAATAAATCGTTTGCATATTACTTAAATGCCACTGGGTGTTTATGAGGAAAACTAGAAATCAAGTAAAAATCAAACTATGTCTACAATTATCAAATGCTTATAAACCTGGTTCACCTATGCATGGCCAACTAATAAGCATTTGATAAATTGATGCAGAATGAAGATACATTTTCTAACAAGAACTTCACAGTTAAATATATAACCTCAAAGAAGAAAAAAAAAATGCTTAGAAACAGAAATTTAACAAGTGCATTACTGAGATCAAACAGAATTCATATCAGTCATGGGTTACTAATATGACAATTGTCTTAAAAATAACTCACATATCCCATACAGATTGAATACAGATCCTTCTCATTACACACATCTAGCTCTCTCCCCAACTGGGATATTGGACATCCTAAGATTTAAAGCAGATGACCATATATTATTTTGACCAAGGAAACTTTAAACCGGTTATCTGTCATCAAAAGAACAGAAGACTGTGATCTCATGCCACACTTAAGCCTAGAGCTATCAAAGCCATTGACCAAAATCACAAACACTTTCAATCTCAGTCAGCCAATGGGCATGCACTGTTTCTAGGATCCACTTTTCAAGCAGACTTAAATACTTCAGTTTGAATACATATTAGACTTCTTCCTACTTGGAGTTTTGCAGCTATTTTCCTCCAGAAAATTAATCACTAGCTTCATGTCCAGATAACTAACCCAGTTTGTGTAGACATATATGAGTTTGATCCACAAGCTTAAAAAAATTAAGTGCTCAGGACGAGACTAGTAAAGCATACATTACCTGTACAATCTTGAAAATAGCACCCAAAAGTTGGACAAAACATTCAGATGTCAAGCTCCTCAACTTGCTTGCAAGGGATAAACCTCCACCTGAAAAAGTTTTCAAAGACAGGAGATTCAAAACAGGATTATGTAAATAACTGCCCACTATGGAATACAATTTTTGAAATCTACACAATTAATTACTTCAAAATAACTCGATATATAGGAGAACATGGAAAACTTAAATCATAATGAACTACTTACCTTCTGAATCCACTGTTCGCTCTCCAGGTGTGAAATCCGACTCCGAAGGTCGGACCACAAGAATGGGAAGCAGCTCTGCAACTGCAGTTTTAATAGCAGTTTTCATATCGGCGGTAAGAGTATCACGATATATCCTCAACACAGGAGGGAGCTTAGCCTGAAAACAATATTAAGGGGGCTTACCTACAATATCTCCCAGGACTGATCTAAGCTCCAATAACTGAGTAGTATATGGAGTAAACATTTAATGAAAGAAAAAAAGGAAAATAAATTTGAAGAAAGCAGGGTCAACTTGTCAACTGCTTATCTTTCTTCCTATTAGCTTTGTCTCCTAACAATGAACATAGCATAATACTATAGGTGTTGTAGACATGATGGGAAGAAAAGAAGGGAGCAGGGAGGAGGTAGAAGACAAATTGCAAGAAAAACAAAGATTAGCTTATCATTTGATTTTTTTCCATCTGAAAGACACACCAAGTGAAAGAGACAGAAGTTAGGAAAAGTTTGGCAAAACTTTTGAAATATGAAAATCAACTTTACCTTTTGTCCATAGCTGTTTTAAGTTTTTGGCTGAAACCAAAACAACCTTTTACAACTCATTGTGAAGCAAAAGACAGCATTGGAGAAAAGCATCAATTTGAAGATTTGGTCCACAGCATTGTGTCCCAAGACATGTCAAAATTTCCTTTATAATTATTTTATAACTTTACAGCACTGTAAATAAATTAACCAAATGCTGTTAGTTTATATTCTTATTCTAATAACAGTTCTTACAAACTTTTTACCAAACACTATTTCACCTAAAAAAGTTATTCTACAAAATTGTGGTCCACAGCCAAATTTATCAATAGCATCTTCTTTTTATTGTTTTTCAAATTTTCATTTAGCATAGGTTTTTACCTATATTCCAAGGTGCAAATGCAACTTAGGAGACTAATTTCATACAACAGTAACTCAGAAAATACTCACTGTTCTAAGCAACCCAACGATGATAGGGAGAAGACGATCTCGAAAATTAGAAGTGTCTTCCTCATCCAACTTAACCTGTTAGTTGACAAATTCACAATGCATGTTAACACTGCCACAACAAAATATATTAAAGATTATAAGCAAAAAACAGCAAAACTTTGATTAATTAACACAAGCTGAATAATAAACAGCCACAATAATTTTTTTGAATGAGAAGACAGCATGTGATGTACAATAGAATAGGCAGGAATATCTTGCTTATTAAGATAGATTCTTATTTTATCCTACATCAGCATGACAGCTTGAAACTCAGATCCCTACCCACATCAGCCCACCTGTTACCACCTGAATAAGGCTGAGGTGGCTTGCAAACATTGAAAGCTTTGAAAAGATAATTGCAATAACAAGTCTCAGTAAACAAACATGCAAGTATCATTTAGTTCACAAATCAGGGGGAAGTAAAGGAATAGAAGGCATGAGTCTAAACTGCAAATACTACACTAGCCTTATTTCCAAATGACAGGAAGATAGGAAGAAAACTAGAAAACAGACCAATGCAACTTGAACAAACTTAAAACTAGGTTTTAATGTGTTTGGGTATACACCCAAGCTCAAATAAAATGTTAAAATATGTCTCCAAATTCTGCTCTGATAAGTTCCTACACCGCCTCTCCATGTTAGAAAATTAGAAGCTTACATCCACCTTGATCTGCACCTGTATCTCATAAAACCTTAATCAGCAGCACCGTTGTGGTTTTAGCTTTCATGGATGAACTCTCATAACTGAATCAGGTGCATTCTAGACAGATCCCTAGAAAAGTATGCTGTTCCAGCCTTCTCACTAATTGACACGGTTGGAAAATATCCAGTGCAGATTTAAGGTGTAGAGAATAAAAAGAAAGGGTTAGGGATCACAAAACACAGCTCAAAGGCGCTGGTCTTCAGGGTTTTAGGACATGAAATAATTCTGCAAAAGAGTTCTGATTTAATAATAAAAGTCTTCAATGCCAAAGGCTATCACAAAGCTCTTTATATACTAATGAAACCAATTCTAACTAGGAATAAATATTTTTACTTAGCCTAAATACGAATGCTGAATCTCATAGAGAATAATCCAAAACTAACTATGGATATAAAATAATATCTAAAATAATATAAAACTATGATTCCTAATCAAACAAAATTATTTTAATTTTTTCTCATGCATCAATTCTCCCCGAGCTGGAGGAAACTCATCCCCAAGTTTGATGTTCGAATTTTCCATGATTTATTGGACTCAAAAGCAACATCTTCCAGCCATGCATTTTTCTTCAAGAATAATTTAGCATGCTATATGCTGCACTACAAACATGAACTCATTGTTTATTCTTCTTGGACATACTCTTGCAATTAGTATTCATTAGAACACAAATTAATGTTGCAACTCCTTGTTCAAATTTTTTATTTAATCCTTTCTGTCAAGACGTACGCACCTATTTGTTATTATGAAGTTTAGATTCTCTTATAGAGACATACAAAAGAATCTTGATTCTATGAAAAGCTTCTTCATGTATGCTGAAATAATCGTCTAAGGTTGACTTCTATATGTTGTTACCACTTTCATCAACCATAGATGATCTTTCACCATCAAGATAGACATCATAGATTGGCGGGTCAAGATAGACATCATAGATTGGTGGAGAATTCCAATACACGGAACTATATCTTTCAAATTGCTTTTCTTCAAAAATACCTACATGAGTTTCCAGGTCATTAATCTAAATTTCTGAGCTAAGAACAAGTCTTCTTGCTAAAAAAATTTATAATCCACCATGTTCAAGCTTCTCACAATTCATGGGATTATGAAATGTTAGCATTCTCTTTCAAGTTGTCTTCATCCTCAACACCTCCTTCCGACAAGTTCAAGGGATTGTGCTCGCCTTCCAAAATCTCCATACAGGCAGCCACATGATCTTTACGCATCCCGTGCATGAGTTGCTCCATCATCCTTTGCATCTCTAACATCCCTCGGTTCTGGTTTTGTGCTGGATTCAGCCTAGGAACCCTAACTCTTCTTGATGCCATCTTCTTTCAAGATCAAATTTTCTACTCTAATACCAACTAACACAGTGGGGAACGCAATAAGAAAGGGCTATAGTTTGATTTGTCATAGGAATCGAGGAAAATTTGTGTAAGGGTGCTAAACATGCAAAACCTTAAAGCTCTAAACAGAACAATAAAAGCTGGAAGCTTAATTTTATTGATACTAAAGAAGTCATATATTACAAACTATAGAAATCCTCTCTATTTATAGATAACCAGAATTCTAAACCATAAGAAAAATCTAAGAATAATATTTTAAGTAGGAATCCTACTATTATTATAAAAATTATACTTAATATTATGTTCTAATAATCAATATTTTTTTTTCTATTTATCCTACATCACTAATACTTTCCTTTTCTTCTTTTGTATGGCTTCTTTCTGAAAAGACCAATCAAAACCTCATTTTACTTCCTCTTGATAATCATATAGAAGGAACAAAGAAGGTTTAGGTCCAATAATTTGCAAAAATCTACACATTCTTGTCAGAAGAAGGTTTAGGTTCCTTGCCAATGTTTCAACGAAGTGTCTTGGGGGATGGTTGGCAGTGGTCCATGATGGCCGAATGTCAGCTCCACCAGTGACCGAGGATGGTGGTCACCAGCGAGTGGCGTCAGCCCACCTGTGTTTTGATCATATAATTACCCTAAAATCTCAATGTCAAGGCTGTCCTACGTCAAATAAGCTCTAGACTGAACTATAAAATTCATCTAGCATTTGATTTAGGATTCACCAGCAAGATAGAGGGTTTGTTCTTCTTGGGTTGGGGATTAGTGTTTTTATTGATTCTCATTTCATATCTTTCAAGTCTTACCTCTTTTATCCTTCATAGATATCTCTGTTCCCAAAACAGCTAATTATTTTATTACTGCTTGAAAATTTTTTGAAAGCAAGTTTGTGGAGGATTTCCTTTACCATTCTATGTTATCTTTCTACTTCCACCTACCTTGCTCCATCTATTCAGTATGTGTCCCTTCATTCAATAGCAAGCCGATTTTCTATTCTTCTTTTTTCAGTCAGAACTTCTACCAGCCAAAAAGACTGGTATAAGAATTTAGATAATCCTCCTACTTTCATACACGATCCTTTACCTGTACAATTCTCCCCACTGCATGCCCTAACCCTAAACACCCACAAGAAATGGAATTCGGTCACAAGGGCAATCACAAGATTGCGAAAACATAATTTAGTATTAAAATGATGCCAGAATGGTTTGACTTGTATTTCAAAAGCAAATGTCCAAAACTTGAAAAGGTTTGCCCTTTCCAATGTTAGCACTAATGCCTTCTGAAAAAGTATGTGTTAACAGCGAAGGAGCATTAAATTATTCCCAAAATACTTCATTGCTAGAAAAAGCCTAGATCTTTACAAGGTCCAACAGCAAGCATTAATGGATACTATCAGAACATTCATGAAAATTAAATAGATGTACCAGATAAATAAAAGTGAAACATGTCAGCAATAGAAAATCAACACATGAAAAAAAGCTTACTTCATCATCTCTTCCATTTGCAGGACTGGATGTCCTCGTTTTTGCTTTGGACAAAATAATTACATCTGCACCCCCAGCATCATGTATTGCAGCACGGATAAACTCAGCTGAAAGAATGCTACAAAAGTAAACATAATAAGTTACTGCCAACCAACTCAATGACATTTACTGTATTGAAAGCTATGACACTACGTATCAATTAAATACAAGGAATTCATTCCCTCACTATCCTCCTGTAGCCAAAAACGGACCTAAATGCTGCTGTAGTAAAAGACCAAATTTGAAGTGGTTAACATTAATGGAGTTTGACTCTGAAACATCACTAGCATAAAACAATGGAATAGAGATTACATAAGCAGCATGTAGACCAATGTGACCTACAAGATACATTCTATAAAAGCAATATGTCAAAGACATGCGCATTTCAGTAAATAATGGTTCACAAACTATGCACACAAAATTAACTTCTAACAATTGTAATCTTTTCATTTCAAAGTAGACCCCATAATTCAGTTCAGCTTAGCTTATTCAACTTCTTCCCATTAGAATGTTTTCATTAAGAGCCCATGACTTTTTTTATGGCAGGAGCTACGCGTATATCTTTATTGATTTCACTTATTAATAAAGTGGCTTTTGTATCCTCCACAAGATGAACATAAACAAATACAAAAGTTTTAACAAAACCCTCCAACCAACTTGTGTACAAGGAAGAGACATTGCTTTCTCAAGGCTTCAAAAGCATCCCAAGAAGCTAAAAACGAAAACAAGTATTAAGTCTAAACATTTAACTAGATAAAGCTTGATACTAAAAACTCCTAGCATTTCTCCCACCAAACACATCAAATCACTGCAAGCACAGCACTGTCATTGCCTTGAACCTCATTTTACCTTCTGAATCCTCTAAACGTCCTTGAGAAAAATATCTTACAAAACCACTAGGCTGACCATCCTCAGGAAAAAAATCAACATATGGTTCCAACTTGTCCAAACAGTCATTATTTTCATGGGTCCAAAATATTCTTTTCTCCTACAATAACACTATGTTTAATTTGGATAATTTTGAGAAAACAGAAAATGAGAGGAAAATAAAAAGAAGAGAATCTTCTATCTCCTTATTTGATTTGGGTAAAAAAATGAGAGGGAAAGAAAATAAAGAAAATTTTCTACTCGCCTTTTTCAATTAGGATAGAAAAG
>STGP01002146.1:0-14108 GCA_004918865.1 Caryocar brasiliense | reverse complement strand
CTGGATTTAAAAACTAACTGAACTTTCAATCTGCCAAGTTCAGGAAATCCTGTTAATTTTATGGTGAAAATAATATAACATTAATATTCACTCGATTATTAGGATATCATAAAAAGTCAAAAAACTCCTTTACTAATACTAGACTAAGGAACTTCACCTTAGTCTTACATCAAGTCATTATAGTCATGGAAGATTGAGTAATGCAGGGTTATTAACCGTGATTTTGATTAAAAATATAAAAAAGAAGCAATTAATTCAAAAGTGAAAAAGATACCATGATTAACATACACAACTTTGATAACCATGGTCACAGTAATGAAGAATGACAGGAAAAGCAATATCAGGAACTTTCGCTTCAATGAAAAGAAGAATACAAATGTTCACCAGTATAATAAAGAGATACCAACCCATTTTCCCTAACAGAACGCCTTAGAGATGCTCTAGTATCACCAGGCCGACCTTCATTCCGCTTTTCCATCTCTCTCACCTGCCACAGAAAATTATGATGACTGTATAATAAAAAACATATCGGAGCTGAAAGTCTCACTGACCTTCCACTTAAATCTATCATCCAACATGCTTTTTTGAGCATCTGTCAGCTTCCCAACATATCTCCATATGTCATCACCTTGGAAGTACAAAACAAACATAACAGCTTAGCAATCATAAGATGAAAGCTAACCCATCCTCAAGCTTTTCAAACTACAATGAAAGAAAAATAAGGGCATTAAATGATACCAACAACAAAGATCTTCATATCATGCAAATGTTATTGTGAATGAACACATAGATGTCAAGGATGTGCAAGCTTTGTGTATTCAGGCAACCATGCTAAATAAATTAAGATAATCACAGAAAAGGGGGAGGAAAGTAGATAATCACAGAAAATAAGAAGATGAAGAGCTCTGATTAGTTTTTTTTGCACAAATATCTAGTAATGTTTCATCTTAGCACTGATGGTCTCCTCGAGCTAATCTAGCTCATATGAATAAGCAGTTTTATTAAGGAGGGAGCTCCAAAACTGAATAGTGCAGATAATTTTAAGGAAAGGAAAATTTTGTAACAATTCGGGTTTATTGGATTAAGAAAAGAGAAGAAAAAAAAAGGTGGAGGAAAATAGAGAATTCTACAATGGAAGCAAAATTCTCTATACTCATTTTTTTAATTCTTGCTGACACAAATCCCAAATACAGCTATAACAGCCAGCTCTTTGCTTGTAATTGCAATTAACTAATAACTGATGCTTCACTACCAGTGATTAAGCTATTAGTGACCTCACCAGTAACAAACTCTTAATCCACCTGTCACTGGCACATGAACACATGCACCTTCAGGTGGTAAATGAAAGTTAAGATTCCTAAACAAAAGAAAGAAGACAAACTAAGCTACTCTTTTCCTAAATAATGAAACTTCCTCCAGAGTAAAGGACTCATTAAACTCAATTCCCTAAATAAGAAACCACTAATAGGAGCATACAGAAGTTCCAAAATCACCAGAAAAATGTAAAACAGATGTCAGAAACAGAGTAAACATAATATCTAGGATTCCTTTTCCACAGCTGCATCTCATACCAAGAATCTTGTAGCCAGTTGCTAATGCATTCAGAGCAGCTTTCCGAATTTCACCATCTCGCTCTGCAGTCAAGCTTGCAACAAGTTGCAGGGATTTTAATTGCCCACTTATCTGTGGGACAAGATATAGATATAAGCTTCTCAAGTACAAAGTGAAGAAGAAAAGAGCAAAGAACAAAACAGAATAAAATTTCTCTGCTTGTACCTCGGAGCCATGATGATCAATCAAGAAACCGACCAGATCTGCACATTCTATTCGTGCACGGTTGTTCTTAGAGCGCAGACCCTCCAAAATATAAGGAAATGTTTTTGCGGCAGAATATGCATGAACAATTTGCTTAGTAAGCTCACGCAATTTTTCTCGCACTTTCTCAATATTATGCCCCAGCTGCATCATGAATGCGTGTAACCATTAAGCAAAATTTTTAACAGCAATAAAAATTCCATAGAAGAATAATCTGTAGGGCATAAACTTTTGAGCAATACATAAATAACCCTTTCAAAAGTAGTGCTACCATAGTTAACCTTTTCTATCAAACATGGAAGAAAAATAGCTGCTTCTGATTCAGACAATGTGTAGGCCTCATCCCGTAACATGTCAAAAAGTTCAGGAAGAAATTCCAAAACCTGTACGTTCCAGCAGCACATGAGCAATCAATGTTTAAGGAAGCATAAACAACACTCAGTAACTAAAAACTACAGTTAAAAATTAGAGAAATTTTACTCTACCTTCAACAGGCATGTTGTGTTCGATTTGCAAAACTGCAAAACAAACCACCTCAAAAGTATATCCAAAACTTCAATTGCTTCCTTTCTTATGGAGGGAAGAGCCTGAATTCAGGAGAAAAGATCCAATGTTAGGAAATATCGACACATTCAAAAGTAATTTCTAGTAACCAAGAAGAAAACTAAACTACCTTTTGTAGCATCTCAAGGCCATCAACTTGCTTCTTAAAATCTGTACTTAAAAGCCGCCGCTGCAAATCCTCTCTAAAATATTTAATCATCTCACTCTGCATTTAAGGCATATTCCATCTCTCATAACACAATATATTAGCATAACCCGAAGGATATTCTTACAAGCATTCTAAAAGTACAAACCTCAAGATCCTGAATCTGTTCCATTCTTGGCTCTTCAAACTTAAATCTACGAACAACCATTCTTTCTCGATCCTCCTGAGATTTAAAAAAAAAATCCAAACAAAAATCATGTGATCTACCACACAATTGAGATTCTAAATTTTTACACTAACTTTACCTTGTTTGAGTCTTTAATGTTCAATAAAGCTTGCGACTGAACAGCTCTATCATGAATTGACATAATTGGCTCTGGCCTCGATGCCCTTGTTGGCATGGCTCTCTTATGAAGATGTAAAAGAGGAAATTAATATCCACAGCAAGTATCAAAATAGTTGTCAACCAAAAAGGAGAAACCTACCGAAGTAACGGCTCTATTTGCATGCTTTGAGACACCATTTGAAGCAGATTTTCCAGCTTTGGCTTTTGATGCCACCCCCATTGAAACTGTCTTAGTAGGATCAAATGTTTCTGACAGAAGACATTAAACTCGCATAAGCATAATCAGTGCATGATTGTGCATCACCAGGGGCACCCAAATTTCTAGAACACACACCTTGAGAAGCACCATAGGGCTTCATTCGTTCCAGTACAAGAGCCAAAGCTGGACCCTGAATATCTTTTAAATTCCTTTCTACCTGACAATGATGAACAGATATCAAGTATTTAAGAATGTCTCTACACTGCACGTACAAGAACAAGCACTAGAACAATTCCAAGATTCATACTATTACTCTTCCAGAAACTCTCAAAATCTCAGTAATGCAAGCTTCTGCTGCCTTTCGGACATCTGATGATTTATCCTAAAAAGAATTTTGCAGAACACCATAAAATATCAGTAATAAAGAAAAACATGGACAATAAATCAGAAAAAGTCTTGGCCAAATAGCTAAAACAAAAATTACTGTCACGGCAGTGCCAACTGGTTTCAGCAGTTGTGCAGCATCAGAAAAGTCATTTAATTGAGAAAGTTGCCTTGACAACCAATCAAAAAGATCTTTGCGCCCTTCAGCACCAAGCTTAGTATCCATCAAAGCAAGTGCAACATATGGAATCTAGAACAAAATATTGTTAGTGCCACATATACCAAGCTATCCAAGTGGCTGAAGGATAAGGAAATTACCACTTTATCAATATGAACTGTAGCAGTCCATGAATCTAAAGTAGTCAAGGCACATTCTCTCATATGTTTCTTATTGTCACCGAGGCATTTCAAAACATCTGACAGAATACCCTGCAAGTAACCAACTCAGGCTAAACTTCCAACATACTTCAGAAAAATAAACACAAAATTAATTTTAGAGAAAAAGATATTCAACAGATTCATACCTTGCTTGACTTCTCAGCAGCTGGCCCCATAGCAGATGCAAGACCACCAATGGTAGTCAAAGTCGCCATGATTAAATTTTTATTGCTATCATACAGACGTCCTCTAAGAGCACCAAATAATTCACCTGGCAACAAGCATATTAATGATCAGTAGGTGGCTGAATAAGAGCAAATGAAAACCATTTATTAAGATGATCCATTTCACAACCCAACACTGGCTGACAACTGCCTTGGAGTTTAAGAAACCATGCAGACATGCATTTTTATATTTCTACATCCATGGAAAAATATAGATGGTATCATAGAACTATACCCGTTCCAGTTGGTTGGATACGTTTATTCGCCTCTTCCAGAATTTTATTTACAGTTTCAATAGATTCCAACCGAACCTGGAAAATAAGTACAACAACAGATGATTATAATAAGTGACAGCCTCATTCATTGATTACAGCACAGTAAACATAAAATCATTTCAAGCATGCTTCAAATATGTTCATAGTCCTACCTTCCAATCAAGACTTTCCAAGCTCTTCAGAAGAGTAGGAGTCACCTTTCCACTGATGTCTTCACGTGGCAGACCATCCAGCCCACCACCAGACACAGAAGTCGTGGATGCTTCGGCCCTGACTGTTTTCTTTGTGACTGCAGAAGCACCCTGGAAGACGTGCAATGATTTAAGTATAATATTTAAAATAGGTAACCATATCTGACTTGTTCATCATCTTGTCAATACCTCAAAAGGATTTTTCTCAAACTCTGAATCAAGAGCACTGAGCAGTGCAGGTTTGACATCAGCAAGAAAACCTTTAATATCTGCACAGATGAAGGACTTGCAGAAGCATTTATAATGACTTCAATGCAGTATGAAAAATCTAAATACAATGACAGTTCACCTGGACCAACGAATTTATGTAAAGCTCCCAAAAGCTTTATAGTGGTATTTCTGCTAGCAGCCACACTGGACTGCAGTCCAATATCTTTGCAGAAATCGATTAAATCCTGTAAAATATCCATATACCCATCTTTAAACATCGACAAGAAACGTAACTCACCAAAAGATGGAAACTAACACTGAGCAACTTAATGCAAATGACAAGCAACGTAGCTATTTTTTCAAAGAACTGAAAGCACCTTAAGCTTCACATGTGAAACACCAAAGTCTTCAATAACAGAAACCATCCACAACATTCCTTCGCTGAGTACCTTCGGATTCTTATGCTCTTTCATGATTTTGTAGAGCTACAACAAACAAAAATTCCTTGTTCATTTTTTTAGACATAAGAAGAAAATGAATAAGAAGTATTACATAAATCATGTACAGCCAAAACTAAAAACAGATCAGATGCTTAAATGCACATATACCCTACTTGAACGCCAATAGCTATTTAATGAATGGTATGATTACTCACCCTCTCGAAAATAAATCCTGGACCCACTGCTTCGCAGAATATGGTCAGGCACTTCATGGCATGAACTCGGGTCTTAATATCTGCTACCCGTTCACTTAGACCTGTTAGGCAAGCATTAAGATAAAGAAAAGGTTAGCTTAGCAAGAGCAGAGTCTAAAAAATTTCCAAGGACACAGAAACAACTGAATCACAAAATCCACATCCTAACTTGAAACAAAAGAACTACCATCTATATCAAATACCCACCCAAAAGGCAAAGTACTACACATCTCTTTGGAAATTTTGTAGTAGTTGAAGCCAGATAAGTAACAACTTCAATGACTTGTTGCTGAACCTGCAATTTATTTCAATAATTGATGTAAAGATTTATTGCAGACAACCAATAATTTGTTAGCCTAAAAGTGTGAAGCCAAAATACCTGAACATTTTTCTCATTCCAACCAGGGATCGCACAAAGTAAACGAATTAAAATCTCCACCGATTGATCAACATGCTGTAACCCTTCAACTTGTGTTCTCAATGAGGAGATTGCTGCAACAAATGCCAAAGGTTTTACAAATGAAACACAGGATCGCTAAACAAGGTAGGTAAATTAACAATAATAAAACTATTAGATGATCACAACAGGTCAACAGGTTCCACAACTACAAAAGTGACAATTTTTTACAATCAACATAACAAGAAAAATTAAATCTTAGTATTGCTAACTAATTAAACAACAAAGCATAGAACATTAGTCAATATAGTTTATACAATTTTTTTTAAGTCAGGTGTTTTGCACTTTGTGTTCTATACACCCCCTTGTGATGATATAAATGAACACATTAATTTCTCTCAAATCCCACTGGCAATGGAAATGTACAACTTTTGACTCAATTTAATAAATGTTGACTGGCTTAAGTTTTCAGTCAAAAGAAACAATAACTTATAATCTTTTACACAAAACAACCTGATCACATTGAAATATTATTAGGAAGAAGTCTAAAAAAATGAAAAAGCTAACAGTACCCATCATTGTCTAAGGGTACATGGTAAGTATCCAACTACTTCGGATTGTACAGCATACGAATGCCAATCAAAATATGGAATGAGGTAGTGTCATGAGAAATGATTCTCAATAGATAAATAGGATTAAACAAAGAGGACTTAGGAGGAAGGTTCCCAAAGCAAGTGAGCAAAACGGGTTACATTACAATGTGAGGATAGATATGATACAATAGGATATGCTATACCTAATATTGAAATCTGATAAAATGTAACAACCTAAAAAGTAAGAAATGTGAAACTGATCTTCCAAGGTAATAGTCTGTGGGAACATGACATAGGAAGGAGAAACCATATTTTCAAAGGTGTGATGTATTGAATATTAGAAAAAGAGAAAACTTTTAAAAATTGTGAGTCTGCGAAACCATATTTTTTTGCTGTTTCTTCCTGCATCTCTTGACAAGGTGGGCATTGCAATGGTCTCTTAGCACAGAGCTCAAAGAAATGTGGCCAAGAGAGATCAAATGAATATTCATAATGGTTTACTTACCTTCTAGCCTCTCTTTCCACACAGAGCTCTTCAGTTGAGACACAGTATCTGCCTGTATAAGAGAACCTAATTTGGCTTCAATCTCCTCAAGACTCATTTCTGCTGGCTGCAAATATCAAACAGACCAAGGCAATGAATATGTTAAGACTTCAAAAATTGTTTGACCAAATGACAAGCAAAACAGAGCTTGCACAGACAAGCACAGTGTCACCTCAATTTCCTCAGGTTGTTCAACTGCTTTTGCAGTTTCAGGCCGCCCAACTCCATCCCTTTTTTTGTTGGTCCCCGGAATTGCAGAACCCACTTTTTTGTTAGTAGTCTGATAAAGAGAACATCACAATCAAGAAATATCATAATGATGAAGTCCGATAGTAGGAAACATATAGCAAATAAGGGTACAAAGAGAAGAAAAGATTGGAACTCACAGAGGCTGGGGCAGGCCTCTTCCCAGAAAGCAAGCTAGCAGCTGACTTTCTGACAAATGGCCCTTCTGATTTCTGCAAAAAAATTTCTCCAAAGTGACATTTCTAAGGCATTATTTACATAACAATCACTGTTAAAAAGCAACCTACCTCCACACAAGACAGACTCCCAGCAGCAGTTTGGACTGTAGCTGGAACATCAGAAACAAGATAGGGAAAAAGGAAAGTGATAACCATCAGTGTTCGCTGCAATATCAAATTACTTGTCATCACAATATGTAGAGGGGAAAAGTTACAAACCTGAGCTTACACCGGTAGACACAGCAGACCCTGAGCCTGAGATCATTTCAGACAGCTTCTTTTTCCTAACATCATCAAGTTTCTCCAGTGACCTCTCCAGAGGTCTCATGCCAACTGACTAATGAACAGCCAAAACAGAGAGACAGAGCAAGATCAGGAAGGTTATATCACAATATCAAAATTTGAAGCAGTGACTTTCAACATGTATCCCATAAAATTAAACACCACCTTAGCAATTGCTGCCAAAGCTGAGAATGCCGAATCCCTCACTTCTGGGGTCCCATCATTGAGGCACTACAAGATCAAAATTGCTTATTTTCAAAAATTGCATGAAAAATAAAGGAAAAAGTATACAGGCAGTAATATGCGATTCTTTACATGCCAATGTACCCCCCAAATACTTGAAACTATGCTGCATTTTTTTACTTATTATCTTCTTTTCGAGTCAGCAAATGAGTGAAGGTATTAAAAAACCATACAGAAAAAAGGCACCCAATGTGCATAAGGGAGTCGCAACATCCAAAGTGATTCATTTACCAAAAGACAAAACTGTGTCCAAAAAATCAGAATTTCAGTCCCTTATACTGTAGAACAGCTGAAGGAAATTTTTGCCCTTCAACAGTGTCTGCTTTTTCCCCTTGAAACTGGAGAGGAACTAACAGAAGTAGCATTATTTTCCCTCTATTGAGGTTCATACGCCCTCCAAGTCCAAAGCTACTTACCAACCACCACAAGGTCCGCCATAACCCATAACACATCAGCTCTGAGTAATAGTCTAACATCTAGGACAAAAGATCAGCACCCTTTGGACCAATCAACAGAGATGTATCAACAAAGATGTGCACATCCCACATGCGCAGGCACGTGTGTTTGTGTACACAGCATTTACACTGTTCCTGGACGTCAAGAGGTTCAATCCCGGAAAATATTGATCCATGAATATTCTAGGCCAATATAAATTACTCAAATACACACAGACAGGCAGGTCAACTCCCCAACCTAAGATGATGCATGCACATTTTTTGGCCACAGGTTAATCCCTTCCCCCTCCCCTTCCTACATACACACACACACATGAATCACCAGCAGATTATGATCCTGCATAATCCCAAGTGTGGACAAAAAGTTGCTTCCACCACAAAACACACATAAACACAAATTACAATTCATTCAAGGAATGGGATATGTACAACATGTTATATATCATGCTAAACCCCAATTGCAAGAATATTCAGTGCTGGTTTATGTAAACATATTATATAATGAAAATTCCCCAACATATTATGAAACAAGATAGGCATGCACTAACCTCCATACAGATAGGAACATAATCCTTATGCACCTTCAATATAACAGCTTTGTTACTTGTTTCTATACAAAATGTCACCCAATTCAAAGTTGATGACCGCACAAGAGGAACTTTATTTTTCACTGCCACCTTAATTTCTGCAGGACACATCCAATATCACCTTAAATATATCTATTATCACCTTAAGAAGATGTTTTCCCCACCATACCATAACAGTAAACATAATATTTCATACATCCCAAATTTCATACATATTAAAATCTCCAAGACAATAACAGGAGAAAGTCAAGATAAAAAGGATCAGAAGAACATTTAGTTGCATGTGGGGGAACTGCAAGATATATCTTCTAAGGAGGTCTTTTGTAATTTCTTCTCATGTCTGTATGAGATATGAGATTCATTATGTAACATTATATCTTTTGGACAACTAAAAATACTGGAAATGCAAACGAGAACTGGCCTTAACAAGTGAAACAAGATAACTGAAAAAGAACTGATGACATGCTGGGGTTTAAACAACTTCAATGTCTTGGCTAGAAAGAAGCCCAGATAGTTTCTTAAGGCACATTAATGAATATTTTAATTAGTAATACATACCTTCAACAATGTCAACAAGGTTTAAGCACCCAGCTGTGTGCATAGCTTGGAGAGTTTGTGTCAAGGACTCCACTAGAGCAGGTTTTTTCTCTTTCAGTTTTTCCTTTAACCACACAACAACAAACATGGTAGCCTAATTAGATGAGAATTGATTGAACTTAAATAGTCGCTTCTCCATTTACCCCACATTAATCCATTTACATCACAAAGGCAAAGAAAGATGGCAGTAAACAAAGAGAAAATTTCCAGATAATCACATCGCCAGAAAAATATAACCACTGATATGGAGGAAGAAAAGAATGAGGGCATTCGGTAGGAAAAAAATAGCACTAAATTAATATACACATGAAACTTAAAAATGAATCCGGCCTGTTTCAAGTAAAAAGACAGCCAAGGATAAATCAATCCAACTGCATGTCATCCACTCAGACCAGCATAACATATTTACAATATTAATATGACTCCATGCATACTTCCTACTCAAATATGTTAAAAATATCCCAAAAAGCAAGGTTTAAATTGAAATTTTCCAACTTAATGACTGAAGGTCAAAATCCCATAGACTGTGCCAAGTTAGAATTCTTGGAGAAAAAGTAATTACCTCCCTTTGTGTCCCTCACCTAATAGATACCCCAATCAGCTACCCAAAAAGGAAAAGACATTTATTTCCCACATATGTCCTAAGATCTATATTAGTGAAAAGAAAAATTATTTACTCTTTTTTGAACAAGTGAACTTCATTAAATATAATTTCACACTGTTCATGTTTACTTTGGAAACTGATGCTCCTAGTGTTTTATATTAACAAATTCCATACTGCTTGCAACTGGGAGTAGTAGGCATTGACTGCATTTTGTAAAGCAAATGGCAATTTCCTGCTGCTACGTAGCTCTTCCTGTTAGCCTTCAATCCCCATGTTCAAGCCATCATAACTGAATAGGCCATTGAATTTCTCAAGGCCATTTGGCCTCACCGCAAAACAATGACAATGAAATAAGAACAGAGCAGTCTAGCTGGTTCGCATACAAACCACCAGTTGGGTTTGAGAATTTTTAATCGCCCACTGATTTGGCTCTCACACAAAACCATGTTCAGCCCAAAGCCTATGCAACATAGTTCAACCAACCATTGCCTTCATAAAACTTTGAAAATTGAGTGCATGCATATGTCTGTGCAAGAAAGCTTGTTTTACTCAAAGTTTATCATATACTTACAAGCAAAACAGGCAACAAAAGGCGAGAACTCCCAGAAAAATGAGTTCTCAGACCCCGGGCAAGATTGCCTAGTGCTTGGATGGCTTCAACTGCAACAGCGATGTTCACGTCTGTAATAAGCTGCATACAAAAACACAGTGGACATTAACTCAACATGCCAACTGAGAGAGAGCAGAAAAAAAAATCCAACCACATGCAATATCCACAACTTCAAAACTTAAGACAAGCTATCGTAATTAGTTTCTGGCAAACTGCAAAAACAATCTTCAGGTATAAGGTACTCTACAAAATAGTCCTTCAGTTCAGTGAATAAGTTAGCATCTAAATAATACCGATGCCATACCTCCTTTATTCTGCATCCCAATACCGAAAGAAATATTTCAACGACATATGAAGAGTAGCCACAAACCAAAAAGTATGTGCTTCTGGAGGAAATAAAAATACCTTCTTTAACGTGCGACAAACTTCTGAGAAATCACCAGGTGCTATCTTTTTGGTAGAAGCAAGCTTCGTCAGCTCAGCAACAGCCTCCTTTCTTTCTGACCATTTAGCAGCTTTCTAAAAGGCATGCTCAAAAATCAAACAACAATGAGATAATACATCCATATTATTGACTTCAATAATAAAATTTGACATGAAGTTCACACCCAGGAAAAAGCATGTATCGATGGTTCTAAATAACCCAAGAACAGGAAGTAAGAATACTAACCACTCCATCCCAAAACCCAGACTTCTCCAAGGGAGTCAAAATATCAACAGGATCAACAAGCTCATACTCATCTATTTCCTGAGGAGCTGAAAATTGGTAAATGACAGCACCAAAAAAATGATGGATTAGTAAAATGAAAATCCACAGCAGATTCTAAAAGTCCTGATTTTAGCAATTACTGATAACTTTAAAGAGGAAATCCTTTTCGACTGTTTTCCTTCACAAAATATATGTACTTTCAAAGTAATGGTGTAATATCAAAACACATCCTAATAAAAAAAGTTCGATCGGATAGGATAGTAATCTCAGCAAAAGAAATAAGTAATGATGAATAAACAAATTAAACGCAAGATTGGGTGGAAGAAGAAAGAAGAAGTTATATTTAATATAAGAATGATACAACTATCAAATATGTGATATTCAAATTCAAACACAATCCATTTTAAAAGTCAATCTTGTAGAATTTATCAAATGTCAAATATTAGGAAATACGACAATATCACATATCATTGGATGTAATGCAACAGCACTTCACTAAAAAAAAAAGTTAAGCAAGTACCATCAGTTGTAGCTTCTTCAGAATGATCAGGACCCACTACCTCTGATGTGCTTTCTGCCACTATTTCCTTGTCTTGCTCAGATCTAATTTAGGAATGTATGTTAATGACACCAAAAATAACACAAAATGACCTCTGAGAAAGCTTGTTTGGCAAATGACTTTTTGAATGGCTTTAAGCTACTAGGAGCATTTTGGGGATTTTACTAAACTTTTCCTCCCTACAATCAAATCCCTTTTAGTTCACACCTGTATTTAAACAACAGGCATGCACACCCAAGGTTCAATATGCTATCATCAACCATTTCATGTGAAAATAAAAGATAGGTATATAACCACAGGGCTGGGACGAGATACACAATTACAGTTAAGTTTATCTTCATTCTTATTTCAAGAATTCAAAAAACTGAATGTGTGTGTTATAAAACAGAAGGCAAAGAAATTTTATTCCGGCTAAAAGGAGTGGCACAGGGAAGCTAAGTTTCAAACTATTAACTTCCCAAGCTTCATCAAGTCACACCATTAACCATGACATTGTACTTCCTACCCTTAGATGCTTACTAAATGGAACGATAATTAGTAATATACACTAGGAAAAAATGCTTATAAATAAAATTCACCTGATCTTGCGAGAAGGCTTTGCTGTCCCAGATACATTAACAAGCTCAGCCTCTAGCTCTTTTTTCTTTAAACAGAATATCAAAGAAAATTCAGAAGTCCTTATTAGTTACAACACAGAGACAACAGAAAAATTGAAACAATCACCACAGAAACAATCATTTTGTCATACCATTGTATCCCGCATCTTCTCAAAAAGGATAGATTTCACTGGGTCTTTTCCAATCCAACGACAAAGCTCAAGAGTTAGTCCTTTGGAAGATGCACGAACATTTTGGTCTTGATGGTCAAATAACTCGGGAAGCATCTTCAGAATCCTCTTCGGGGGGACAACTTTGGCGCCAAATTCACTAAATAAAGATATAACACCAGGGGTGCACTTAGACAAAAGAAACCACAGATAAGCATAAATAAAACAATATTCAGACAAATAGATCCAATGCACAAACCTTAAAGCTTGAAACATGACATCAATGGCAGGCACAACAGCTTTGGCAACTTTGTTCTTTATTGCTTTCTCCATTGCGTCCTACGACAATCAGCATTCATGGAATAAGCTCAAAAAAACAGTTACACAGTTGCAGCCCAGCAAGTTGCAAATAGCAATCAATCAACCATATGAAACATGCAGAAAAACTCAACATAAGTGGTGCACATCGCAAAGAAAGAGCAAATATCCCTGGATTGGAATTATATAAAAAAAAATGGCCAGCCTCCACATCATTATTCAGATTCAGTCATCAAAGTATATGTAATGTTCTAAAACGAGCATTACTAGAGTGCTAACAATAACACGACCGTATAAAGCACAGTTCTCAACTTTTTTTGGGGAGGAGGGAGGACAGTAAAGCACAGATTATCTTTGCCAGTACACAGGTACACTAGAAGAATAGGATCACAAATTGCCACAACAAACAATATAGTGTGCACAAAAACAAGATGATCCACCGAAAAACACTTTTCTTCACCAAAAATAAAGAGCTAGCTGTATGGTGCATTTAAATTCCTCTTTCTCCACACAACCAACATTAAAACTAAAATAAAATAACATTGGCAGTTATCGTTCTTCAGAATCAGCAATCAAACATTGATATGTTCAACAGCAACCCAACACTGACAAATGCATCTCCTATAGCCATCCCAACTGTACAAGAAAGTCAAAATCTGCACGTCCTGCATGTTTTAGTGCTATCATCTTATTTGAGAGAATAATCACATATTCATCTAGGCCATTCAGCATATCAATGAACATTGAAGCAGAAACCATAGGCCAACAAAATGCGGAGACTAGCATAATCTAAGATTAGTTTGGTTTTTTGGCTTTTAACTAAAGGCTTTGCTTTTAGCTATAAATTTAAAATTGTGTGGTAGAGACTTTTTTAAAAATGACAAACCCGGCCCGGTGATTGACCCAGTTAATAGTCTAGATAGTAGGGTCATTGGGTTAATTGCTAGGTTTTTAT
>STGP01002133.1:0-28212 GCA_004918865.1 Caryocar brasiliense | reverse complement strand
GAGGAGATCAGACCAAGTATTTGACACAAGAACTTTATGATAAGACCAGAATGTCCAGTTCCAGCATCATAGTAGGTCAGATCTGGCAAATTTAACTAAGAAACATGGCCACAACAAGCAATCTCCCTTTAAGCTGTATGATAGACCAAATTATTAATATGGTATTTTATTTAGCAGTGAATCAAAAGACCTATTCTACGTGGAACATAGGAAATGAGAAGCTATACAAGTATGCGTCAGTTTTGTTGTGGACTTAAATTTAAGAATTATTAGATCATTAGTGCTTAGATTTAAGTCACTCTCTTCTTGCTTCAACACCAGGGACGGAGTCCGGGGCCGGGGGGCAGGGCTCCATCCCTGACTATTCTTCCATATTATACTCGTTGCAATTTTGGTGAGCATTAACTTTAACCCCTGCTTTTCCCAACCTCCCAACTCGCTAGTCCCCTAACTTTGGCCCTCTAGTCTCAGTCCCCTAGTTCCCTAACCTCGCCCCCTTTAAAAATAAATCTTGACTCTGTGATTAACACGGTAGCACATGTTAGAGATGCACCAAAGTTAGCTGGTACAATTTGTTGTTCTCATTGGATAACTATCTAATCACCGTTGGAATCTGAAATAAGTCCTGACGCTGATATCAAGAATGAGAATTTGATCCTCCATCGATAATTGTCTCTATCTATGAACTTTGCTAACATAAGGCTGATACCAAGATGCATCTGTTGCGCAATGAACGGTGGATTCAGTTGCAAGCAAAGTATCCTCTCCGAACTTTGTAGAAATGCAAAAGGAAGAAGCATCTTTTTATGATCTCTTTATGCTTCCTCAATTAACGGTTGATAAAGGAAAGGAATTCACTAATGGTATTAGCCAATCAGTGGCAGATAACAATATCACCTCTGCTGTCTGGTGTGTAGATAGTGCAATGTCATCCGCGATCAGGGAAAGCACAAGAGCAGCGAAAGAGGCTTCCTGGAATGGAATTGTTCGCTGGATAGTGAGCCTTCCTCGGAGCATTGTAGGGGCATGTTCAAGGGCAATGGGACATAGCAAAAGCCACATAGGAATAGGAGGAAGGAGAGATCAAAAATTTTCATCAGACTTTCGACTGCCTCTACCAGAACCCTTCATTGCACCAGAAGAATGGAAGTTTTTAGACGCATTTGAGCAGCAATTTGGCGCCACACATCCTTTCTTTTATGTGTGCCGTTTTATGGAGGCCTTAAAGATAGCAGAGGATGATCACAAGTTCATGTTCATGTATCTGCACTCACCACGGCACCCTTTTACTCGTACCTTTTGCAAAGAGACTCTTAGTTCAGAATTGGTGGTGCAGTATCTTGATGTAAACTTTGTGTGCTGGGGAGCACTTGCAGATACAGGAGAGGGTTTACGCATGGCAGAAACATTGCAGCCTGCAACTTTTCCGTGTTGTGCAGTTGTGGCACCTGGCGCAAGTAACAGCATAGCAGTGCTGCAACAGGTTGGTTGAGGAATACTATACATTACATGAAACCTCGGTTTCTTGTATTTATTCAATGTTGTGTTTTGTAGTCTAACAGAAATAATCCGGGACGTTCTTGTTTTATGTGTTAAACCAGGTATCTACTTATGATCATTTGTGAGATTTTAGTGTCAAATGTTTTCATATTGCCTAAAGTTGATTCTGATCTTAGGTGGAAGGGCCAATTTCACCTGAAGAGTTGGTGGAGATTCTGCAGAGGACAGTGGAAGAGCAAGGCTTGGCATTTGGCATTAATGCCAGAGCAAATGAGGATAAGATGAAAGCTAGAGACGCGGAGGAAGAGATGATAAGAGCAGATCGTCAACTAAAAGAAGAACAAGATGCTGCATATCTTGCAGCTTTAAAGCTCGACAAGGTCCGTTCATATTTGACTTTGCCATAATTTAAGGCCTTGGTCTAACTTAGGTATATAGGACTAGATGTTAATTGCCTTGATTTTCCCTTCCAGGAAAAAGAAAGACTTCAGAATTTACCTCCAGAGCAAAGGTTTCAGAAAGCTGTAAATTCTTCATATAAATCAGAATTTGAGAAGCTTATCCAGAATGAAGCTCAAAAGCAGCATGGTAAATCAAAACAAATTCCCACTGCTAGAGAAACTCAACATAAGGAAACAGCAAGTCGGTCCAACAATCCTCAAGTAACACAGGTACTAATCCTTCTATGTCTCAAGTTCTTTTTCCCTTGATTAGGTGGTGAAATTCTTTTTCAAAGTTCTAAATGAATTTTCAGGTTTTGATAAGGTTTCCAAATGGTGAAAGGAGAGAGCAGAGCTTCTTTCTCTCAGACAAGGTCCAGGCAATTTACAAATACATAGATTCACTAGGCCTGCCTGGCATCAACAACTACAGATTAATATCAAGCTTTCCCAGAAGAGTGTTTGGGGTGGAGCAGATGGGAATGACTCTAAAAGATGCAGGCCTTCATCCTAAGGCAACCCTTTTCCTTGAACTTCTGTGATACAAGTTAAATGGATTGGATGGTAGACCCTGTACCGAGATTTACTAATAGAATCTTTCTTTTACCATCTCAAACATGTTGTTGTGTCTTGATGTCGTTTCCATGTCATTAAAAGAACACTATGTAGCAAAAGTAAATTCACCAGAATTAGCTGTCATGATTACTTGCACTCATGACAGCAGCATTGCATAGAAATTAGAGCACCTTATCTTCCGAACAAAAATGATTAGCTTTGTGTCATTTAAACAGTTAGTACTTCTTTTTTTTCCCTAATTACCGTCATTAAGTTTAAAGCCAAGATTGACGGAACAAAGATTTAGAGGCTAGGGGAATTGAGGTGCCAGGGCCACTAAGGGGGCGAAGTTACTGCTCGCCAAAATTTATAGGATAAAAGAATAGCGAAGGGACGGAGCCATCATACCAATTGCAGACCGGATGAGAAGATGTATGATGCAATTGACAATATTACTTCACTCAATTTCCAGTATTACTTCACTGCATAAAGTGAAGAGCAATAGTTCCATTGTTTTACACGTATTTTCCAAGAAAAGATTCCCATGTTAGACACCTGAAAGGTTAGAAAAACAGAATAATTTGAAAGTGATACGACTAGCTTCGTCGGTAGTGCAATACTTCCTCTATTTGTTTTGGCATACACAGTGCAATGCCTCTTACCTTTCAAAGGGCAATAATAAGTTTGACAAAAAGGGTCTGAAGTGAGAGCATTTAAACAACAACATACTGCTTTACCGATGTGTTTCCATTAGAAAACAGTGTCGAAAGTGGGAATATGGCAATGCCAACTATCCAGCAACAGAATTTCAGGTAGAGAACTGACAACTTTCGGCTACTTTTGGAGTTTTCCATCTTGTTAGCAGCATCAATTCTCTTCTCTTCCACTAATTCGCTTTGTTCCAAACAGTGAATTTGATGATGCCCCCAATCAAATTTGTTACACGGCTTCTCTTTATTCTTCTCAATCAAGCAATGTGTGATTTTAAATTGACCAAACAAACTTTCTCGGTGTTATATCAAATGCAACATCACACTGATGCAGCAACCTCACAACGAGTGCTCGTCTCATTATTTCCAGGAGCTTTTCACCTCCAAATCCTTCCAATCAAAATTCCTATTCAACTCAAAGAGAAACTCTTCAAGCATTCAGGATTTTCTTGTACACGTTCAATAATTAATAGAAGTGAATATAATAAAGAAATCAACGAAAAAAACAAATCAAGAAATAAGTATAAAGAAAGCCTTACTGTACACAAAGCAGTAAGAACGGTTAAAAAATAATTTTTATAAATTTTTCAATTTAAATATAAATAATTAATTTTTAATTAAATTGAAGAAAAGATTATTATCAATATGTAAAAATTTTTTTGAGAAGTCATTAATAAGTAGTTTAACAATTATATTTTTTATAATTAAAAATAAAATTTTTAATTAAAATCATGAAATAAATATAAATAAATATTTTTAGCTACATAAATGTAGAAAGATGATGTGACATATCCAAAGAAACAGCTTGAGAAATTAAGTGAGAAGTTAGTCACCACCCACCATCTTGTTTCCTATGAAATGGCAAACAAAACACAAGACACGAAATGACTGGAAGCGTTAAAGCTGTTGGAAAAGAATGTTTCTCCCTCCAATTTGGTGGTGGTGGTGGTTGCATGGATGTACGTATTGTGTGTGTGGAACAGAAACAAAAATGAAAAATTGACAGAGAAAAAATCGAGTTGTTAGATACTCTATTCAAATATTTTATTTTTTAATTATATTTGTGAATTATTAATTTTTCTATACATATTTTATTTTTTTAATTATTCCCACTTGTTTTTAATTTTTTTCAATTAATTTTTATGAGGAAAGAATTTTATCATTAAAATGCAAATATTAATTTTAATAAAATAATTTTAATTAAAAATTTTATATGACATAAAAATGCATATTTATCATAATTTTAATTTATTTATTAGCATATTATCATGTCAAAAAAAAAAAAAGTTGCATGTTAATAATAGGAGAGTTATATTTACTTCATGCAATAAAATGTAACATGGATAGAAAATTTTTTGATGAAGGAGGCACTAAAAATGGATCGAGAAAATTCTTGAAAGTGGCCAAAAACCCCATAATAATTTGCTTAACGTTGGAAAGATGGATGTGACTTTGCTAGAAGTTGCAAGTATTAAAGTTGACCTTCATGTCCTAAACAATAGAAACTCTCTTAACATAATTTTTTTTCATTCACAAAATTAAAATTCAAAATTTTACTTAAAAACATTGAAATCCTCTTCACTCAACTTAATTATTAAAGATTACACTAATGTTTGCTGCTCAGATCATGTTTAATTTTTTATAATATGGAAAACATGTGTCCAATCTTATCCAAGTAATTTAAAAAAAAAAAATTCATTTTTCTTTTCTCTAATTTTTGTTAATGCCAAACTTCTCTTAAAAAAAATAAATAAATAAAAGAATGAGATCTTGGCCCATTCAATAATTTAGACAAAATAGAATTGGAATATGCACAAACAATCCAAGACCATTAAATTGGAATGGGCCCAGGACTGGGCCGACACTACATCGACTCCGTCACTGGTTCATCCCACAATCGGTGAAGCGATCGTCTTTTTTTTAGACCAGTCAGTTTCCCCGGAGACAAACAGACATTCTCAATTTCCTTTGCCATCTCAAGCAAGCCCGCCGAAACTTTCCAAATCCAGAAAACACTGAAAAAAAGGAAAAAACTGTTGAGTCCTCAACAAATGGCTGTTTGCACGTGTCACGTTCTAGGCCGCCTTTTAATTGCTCCATTGAACCTTACTAGAGCTCCTCCCCGAAGCTGCAAATTCTCAGTTCTGAACTCCGTTTTGGACGCCAGTCAACCCCTTCCAAAAGGGAAAGTTCCCCTTTTTTTGCTATTTAGTCTTCTGGGTCCTGTTTGGTTTCCGGGAAAGGTCGAGAAAAAAATGAAGACATTGGAACTTTTATTAAAGCAAAGAATACTTTCGGTAATTGGTGGTTTCTGGAGCAGAATTAATTCTAGAAGTGAAGGAGAAGCTTGAAAGAGAGTACAGTAGTCTGCCAGTTGGCAATAATGGAAGAGATGATGGGGATATGATTCTCTGGTTTCTGAAAGACAGAAGATGGCCAAAGCAATTGTATCCTTAGCTATGACATTCTTGTTTGCCGACATTCTAATTGTTATGTTGTGCGAGTGTTTTAGTTTGTGCTACAACTGGATAGTTTGCTTGATGGAAATGTGAAATCGTCAAATGGTGAACGTGGATTTTGGGAAATTGTTAACATTTTGTTTAGTTTTAACCGTCCGAAGAGTCGGTGAGAAGTCTAGCAGGCGCGGGAAAAGCCTACGTACATGACTTTTTTGATGTCCATGAAAGGCCAGTGCTCATAGTCGTGGCATCTAAGAACTTTCCTGCCGTAAGTTATGAAGTTTAAAAGACTATTTTGTTGTTGCGCAAAATTAGTGATATGATCAAAGCCTCTGTCATTAAGCAGTTTAGAATTCGATTTATATTTTTAACAATTAACTTCAGCTTAATTTATAAAAAATTTGTATTTATTTATATTTTAAGTTAAATGAATATTTATATAATAGGCGTATTAAAAATGATAAAAATTTATTATTTAAATTTTAAATTTGATAAATTCTGGCACGAAACATTGTAATAAATTTTTTGAATTACTGCAAAAATCGTAATAAGATTAATACTCTCAATAGTCAACATATTCCACTGTGGAGCATTTGCTACTCAGATGATGAAGATTCGAATCTGGCATTTTCACGCGTTTTGGCCTATGTCCTAACTGTAATACTAAAATGATTGACTATAGGTGCATGATCCTGTTGAGAATGAGAAGCTGTGTGGGTATCTAATTGAGAAGGCACTGGCCAAGCTCCCTCCTGGGAAAGAAGAAACACTGGGAATATTTGGGCCTGGGTACCGAAAATGCAGATCTCAAGTTCTTGACCTTCGTAGTAATTTTCCTGCAACCTTATTTTGTGTAGTTGTTGCTTCTGTGGTTATTATTCTATACTGTTGGATCTACCGTTCTGAAAGCACAGGGAGGTGAAGGTTTTCACATTTGTTGGTGTGAACCCATGAAGCAAAGGCTCCTCTTTTTCCTCAAGGCACTGCAGCAAATTACGGCCCCATTTTAGGTTGGGGCTTATGCAGTTTGATTGCACTAGAGACTGGTATTACCGGCTAGTTTTAACTTTATGCAGTCCAATGCTGTTGCTTCTTTACGCAGAATTCCTCACATTCTCAGCATTTCACTTGGCTCTTCTAATTGGAAAATTTTCAAGAGTCCTGTCTTGAAATATGTATTAGGCTAACAGAAACCACGTTAACAGAATTTTCTAATTTAAAACTCAATCTTTTACTTGCTGCTTTTGCAGCTTCTTGTTCACTTGGGTTTTAGCTTCTTGATCGGTGAATGGAAACCTTGTCCNNCTCAATTAAGTACGGATTAAATTTTAAATAAAGTAAAAAATAGAATAAGTCTAAAAAAATTCTTAATTTAAAATAAAAATAAATTATTTTTTTATTACACTAATTAACAATCAGTAAAATCATAAAAATACATTAAATAAGATTTATTATTTTAAAATTAATTAAATTATAAATTATTATTATCTATCATTTTTGTGTATAAACTTTTATTACAATTAAATATAAATTAAATTTTATATTATAAATCTGCAATTTAAACTGTACAAATTATATTAAATTATTTTTAACTTACAAAGTAGAAATATAATTAGCATTACAACACATATTTCTTTGAAATAAGGATAACTAATCAGCATAATAATATTCATTAATTAAACCCCCACCCCGGCTCCTTATAAAACTCGATAATTAATTAATAATCAATATAATAATTTTGCATCAGCTTCCGGGTACAACCACCTCTGTGCTCTCAATCTATCCAATCCCCTTTTTTTTTTTTTTCTTTTTTCTTTTCCTTTTTCGTTTTCTTCGAATTTCACCTTTTTCTCGGGCTAGAAATTTCTATATATCAAAAATAAATTAGACGCAACGCGCTTCCTCCTTCATCCCTCTCTCCCCGATCTGAAAATCCATCACTCTGCTTTAATAGTATAGCTTTCACTGAGCACACGGATCTCTCTCGCGATCTTTCGAAGCAGCACGTGAAAGCTCTCTCCCTCTCTATCTCTCCCTCGATTTTTCTGTTCTTCATCTTTTCTGCACAACTCTAGGGTTTCCGAGAAACACGCGCCGCTCCAAAAAAAAAAGGGGGAAAATTAGGGAGAAACGATTAAAAAAGATCGGTTAATCTAAGGCAAGTGATTTTCCTGCTTGATTTTGTCTATATTTCTTTATTGTTATTATTGATTATTTTTCTACGACTCTGTTTGGTTGGTTGGTTGGTTGCCGAGAAATTGTGATGTTTCGCTGTTTATTGGTGATGTGAGTGTGATTGATTGCCTTCCTCTTTTTGTTGCGGGATTTGATCTTCAATGGAAACGGGAAATGTTTCGATTCCTGGCTTGATTACGTACATGTACATATATCTGTATATTTATGAGTAATTTAGTCTATGTACGCGTTTCATTTTTTGCGCACATACATATATTTTGCCCTAGATTATTTACGCATCATTTTTTTATGCGCTTGAGAATTATGCAATGAATTCAATATACTTAGGAAGTTGTTCCAACTTATTGATTGATACTAACCCTAGATTTTTGCTCTGCTTAATGAATCATTAATTTGTGCTTGAGCTTAAGCATGTACTACTTAACGTCACAACCCAACAAAATTTGAGCATTATTGTGATTAACGGAGCAAATGATGTCGAAGTGAGAGCACCTTCATTCATCTACACTCTATTATAATTATATTATCAGGCAGACGTTTGTATTGAAAATGCAATAGTTGGGGGAGCTTTTCGAACATTTGGAATGCGGTTATAGTGAGAGGTAGAAAGGGGAGTAATGCATTGGTGATCAAAAAGACAATGAGTGAAAAGGTTATTTGTTCTTGACCTAGGCTTGTTCAAAATGCAAAAGGAGTTTGTTTTCTATGTAGAAAAATGTAATGTACTTATTGATGGAGCTGAGAAAGAAATGAGAAAACAAAATGTGAATAGTTGAACTGGGTTCAGTATGCTCATTTGGATTTGTTAGGGCAAAATACTATGTTGATTAGAGTTGGGGGGAGGGTAATTGGAAAGAGATAATGAAAAGAAATTTGGACCATGCTTGTTTGTTTTAGATACTAGAGTAACTTCACTGGAGAGATTTTTTAGCCTAACAAACCAAAATAAAAGGTAGTATTGCTGAGTATTTCTGCAAATTATAGGCTGCCTATGTTATTTTACTGGTTATTATTTTCAAGATTTGTGACATGTGGTAGAGAGACTGTAATGAAGCACCATTTGGAACTATTTAAAGGCGTGATCAATGTTCAGCTGGGCCTAGAGCTGTATGGAACCAAATATGAGACATTGAAGTGGTTTGTTTGTTGCTTAACTGCTAGTTAATTTTACATTTAGAATGCCATGAGATATTCATCACTTATCCACTGAAGCTTTTGTCTTGTATACCCATGTTCTTTACAGCATTTCATCTATTGGTGTAATTTTGGTTGTTTGCCCATTTTTCCAGGTTTTATCGAATTATCTGAATGACCTTGCCAACGAATAATGACATCGAGTATGCTGACTGGAGAGCGAAGGTATGGTGTGTATATTTCATCTGTGCCCATGCACACACGGGCATCTATATGTCACCAGTGTATATGTGAATGTGGAATTAATATTTATAGAGATACTAACTGACAAATCTTTATGTCTTATCTAATAATGAATGACTGCAGATGGGCTTCTGCAAGAAGAGGGGGCATGACTGTTTTGGGCAAAGTTGCTGTTCCCAAACCCATAAACTTACCTAGCCAAAGGTATTTATTTTCTTGCTGAATAAGTTCCGGTTTTATATCATGTGCTTTGTTTCTTCCAATCAAATGTCATGTTTTCTCTCTGTTGTTTCAAGGCTAGAAAATCATGGCCAGAATCCAAATGTTGAAATTGTTCCCAAGTGAGTATTTACCTTTTGGTGCTGTTTTTTTTTGTGTCTTCTGTTTGTTCTCCTGTTGCCAGTCTCATAAAATTTCTTGGTACTTTTTAGTTATATTGAACTGCAATTGTTTTTTTACACTTTGTAGAGGTACGCATAGTTGGGGCGGTAGATCATCCTCCTCCACATCAAATGCATGGGGTACTTCTGCAGTATCTCCAAATACTGATGGCAGTACTAGTTCTCCAAGCCATCTCAGTGGCCGCCCTTCATCTGGTGGAAGCGGTACTCGGCCATCAACTGCAGGTAGTGATAGGGCCCATGAACAACTTGCAAACGCATGGGGTTCAAATTCTAGGCCATCATCAGCGTCTGGATCATTGACATCAAATCAGACACCACTTACATCATTGAGGCCACGCAGTGCAGAAACCAGACCTGGTAGCTCACAGTTATCCCGGTTTGCCGAACCTTTGCCCGATAACTCGGTGGCATGGAGTGGAAATGGGCTGGTGGAAAAGCTGGTATGTTTTTTTGTTCTCACTTAAAAGACACTCTGTGAATGATATTTACTGATATTGATTGCCTGGTATTTTTTGTTATCATCTTAGTTTTTGCACTAAGGATATGCTGGGACATACAGTTGGATGCTGTTACACCTGTTTGCCTTTTCTGTATAGTTTGACTGTTAAAGCATGCACTTCCCTGTTATTGTAGTCCCTAAACTCATCTGTCAGACATACCAAAGGCAATAGGTGACCTTAGGGTGCTGGGCCTAGGCAGGAAAAAGTTGTTAGTACAAATAAAGCCGGCAACAAGTATGATTAGATATCTTAGAAGTATCTGGGATTGTACTCAGGAAGTATATAACATCAACAAAATTCATACTAATAGTATGCCAGACAATAAACCCCCTCAATACAAATACTTTGAGTTTCATATCAAGTGGAATGGTGGATACACTTAAAATATTGATGTATCAATTCTCTTATTATCCATTCAGAATGCACTTGACACAAGAGTGTTCTGGAATGTGTAGAATGCATTTTTTTTTTTCCCTTTTTCTGTTTCATCTGTTCCTTGATAACTGCATTATCTGTGTCTATTCTATTTTTCTATTTGAGTGTATTTTCCTGTGGATATTGCAATTGGATGATTCATGGTTTCCATTTTTGCTTTTTCATGACCTCCTATTCTTTATTTCTTTGGATGTTATCAGTTCTTATCTGTTTAACTAGTGACTACTTTACAGCATGATTTGAGTGCACGTGGAATTCTTAGCGTATTTTTTTACCAGCTGGAGATTTATACTAATGGATTTTGTATGATGTTTTATGGTTGAACTTTTTAGCTCTACTTGTTTTAAGTGGTTTTTAACTTTTAGGGATATATTTGTCATCTTAAAAAAGTTCTCCACCACAATATCAAATTTTCGTATGCATATTAAAAAAACGCAAACAAATTGCATAGCGGAAAATTACCTGGTGAATAGTTAGTGTTTACAAATCCACAGATTTTTTGCCTTCGGTTTGAATTACGAACGGATGTTATTAATTATCCGTCAAGAAAAGACAACTAATGTCTTCTTAACATCCACACTCTAAGTCTTAGGAGGTGTTTGGTGATTCTTTTAGAAATTGCTAATTATGTGGAAACAATCTTTGTGGAAAACTCACTATTTTTCTCTGTATGCCTCTTACATTTTGATTTTAGACATGCAATTTTTTATAGGGGAGCTTTTCTTTTATAGGTAGGAGAATTGAAGTCACATAAACTTTTAACAGTATTAAAACTCCACAATTATAGATCTTATTAACTTATAATAATGTATTTTATTTTAAACAAACTAATGATTTAACATGGATAATCAACTAATAATTATCTAATAATATGTATAAAGAGTTATTTGCAGAGAGCTACATCTTTAAGTTTGTTCATCTTAAAGTAGTTATCTGTTCTTTAAAAGTTTAAAATTCTATTTGTTTCAAAGGGTTTTTAGTTTTTAGTTACTATTTTAATTTTTAGGGATATATTTGTCATTTTTAAAAAAAATTTCATGAAACAATTTTAAACTTACAAGTAAAAGCTAACAAACGAAACACATCTTAGTAGTTTTATTTTTTTATTTTGGTTACTTCTGTGATATGATGATATGGGTACTTACGTGTCGTCCGTTGAGTGATGCTTCTTATTTATTTATTTTCTCCTGTTCTTATCAATTTTAGTTCTTTACTTTTGTTGTTCATTTCTATCTGTAATAGTTTGAAGTTTTTCATTTTTTAACGTTTTGCCCTGTTAGGGCAAATTATTATTCTATGAAATATTGATTTCATGCCCTTCAGCTTATGGAAATTATTATATAATATTGATATTTATTTTAACATACGGTATACATTATAATAAGTTTTTTTTTAATAAAGAGGATTTGCCTCTGTAGAAGAAAAATTCTGGATCTGTGCTTGATTAGATAGACTGACATGGATGTGCCAGGTTCAATTCACTAGGTTGGCAAGCATTTTTATGCCATTTGATTAAAGTTTGGTCTATGGTTGTACAAATTTGACCATTGTGAATGCCAACTATGCAAAGTTAATGCAACATTATATATTTCTTTTTCATTCTTTTATTGCCAGTCTTTTGGTTGTGCTGTTCTTTCACTGGCTTGCTTGCCTTACAAGCTATTATGCTTGCAGGGAGTGGCATCCTCTAAGAATGATAGCTTTTCCCTGACTTCTGGTGATTTTCCTACACTTGGTGCTGAAAAAGAAACCTCCGGAAAGAGCGCAGAGTCCCAAGGTCTCTCACTTAAATATGTTTTATACTTCAATACTATTGCCTGCTGCAATAGATTTTGGTTCCTTCTGTAATTGATGCAATATTTCCAAAGTGCGTTTAGTTTGTACTTATAGAAGTACTCAAGATAAATAGAAATCTGTCTATTTTCAATTTTGATGGCTAATAATTATCAATTTTCCAACCATTCTTGATTTAAGGAGGTTATTGAAATGAGCTTGTTTTTTGAGGCAAGAGTTCTTGAATTGACAAATTATATGTTCTCTGGCATCAGTGGCCTTGTTTAATAGTTTAGTTGCACAAATATTTAAAGCTCTGAAGAATTGCTGATGGCAGTCATGCTCAAATAATAGTGTTGGGCTAATTCATATAGGTGATAAAAGTCCTGATTCTGGTTTAGGTATTTTGTGCATGGTCCTCCAAGTACAAGAAAGATCATTAATATACAAATTCTGATTTGGGAACTTCCATAAGATTTTGTTTGTCAATTTCTTGACCAGCCATTTCATTGCAGACTATGGTTCCCATGGTCGTCCAGGCTCATCTTCTGGCATAATAACAACGAAAGAGAGGTCTGGGAGTATTGGAGGTTTGTGTTCAGGCAGTTAACTTTTGTTTGTAGTGAGGATGCTGCACTATTTTTTATAATGGTGGTTTCTGTTATTTCTTTTATATTCTTAACTCAAAGTTGGTAACTTTAATAGCCCCCATCTGATTAGTATTCCAATATTTTTATTGTTTCTTTTCCTTCTTTAGGTGATGTTTCGATTAATTCAAATGTGAAGATTGGACCTGCAAATTCCTGGAGAAGAGAAAATCCCCCGTATATTGAAGATGGAGCCAGGAATAATGTGGAGAAGTGGCATGCTGATCCCCAATTGTATCCTAATTCTGGTATTCCCATGCAGCATTATGATGCTTGGCATGGCCCTCCAGTAAATAATCATGCGGGTGGTGTTTGGTATAGAGGACCTCCTGGAGGTCCACCATTTGGGTCACCAGTCCCACCTAGTGGCTTTCCTATGGAACCATTTCCTTATTACCGTCCACAACTTCCTCCTGGTGCTCTTGCCAATCCACAGCTTCCTCCACCTGGAAATGGACCAAGAGGATCTCACCCTAAAAATGGAGATATCTACAGGCCCCATATGCATGATGCTTACATTCGTCCAGGCATGGCACTGAGGCCTGGCTTTTATCCTGGACCAGTTCCTTATGAGGGTTATTATGGTCCTCCCCCCATGGGCTATTGCCAGTCTAATGAACGAGATATGCCATTTATGGGGATGGCGGTGGGTCCAGCTCCATATAACAGGTATCCTGGTCAAAATGCTCCTGATCAGGGTAATTCCCATAGCAGATCCAGTGGATATGGTCCTGGCAGCAACACATTGGTTTCAGAACAATTGGAATCTGGTCATCCTCAAGATTCTCGGGGACCATACAAAGTTATTCTGAAGCAGCATGACAGTTGGGAGGGAAAAGATGAAGAGTTGGATGAAACAATGACAACCGATGCATCATATTCTGGAAATGGGGACCATCCAATGAAGTCGTCGTGGGAGAATGGCTGGAGAGCTGATCACAGGAAGGATGGGGAGATGGGTAGAAGAAGAATGATGCCCCGTGAAGAAGCTTCTTTTGATTATGAGGCTGTTGACAACCGAGGAGGTGTTCCTCTGAAACCAAAATCCCCTGAAAGTGTGGAAAATTTGAAGGCGTTTGATGAAAGTTCTGTTGGAAAATCGCAGCTTCCAGAACATGCAGCTTCTGCCTTTTCAGAAGTGTCTGTAGGACAAAAAGATTCCAGTTTGATTCAGAAAATAGAAGGTCTTAATGCAAAAGCTCGGGGTTCTGATGTACGGCAAGATGTCAAATTTGTTTCCAGTAGGGAGGAGCAGAAGAATAAGTTACAAGTTGCTAATTACAAGGCTAATCATTTCTCAAATGAATCTGGTACTGGTTCTGTGTCTGTTGAAAGAACTTTTGTCAGTGGAATCAGCATTGACTCACCTGATGACCAAATTTCTGCAGGGAATAAAAATCTTGTTACAACAGTTGCCAGTGGAGCAGCTGCCTCCAGGTGGGTTTGTAAGTTAGTATTTTGTTGACAATATAACAGTTATGAAATGTGGGGAGAGCTCTAACACATAGATTTACAGGAGATCCACTCATGGCATGCATAGTAGATCTGATCATCATGGTAAAGGCAGATTTAATGCTCAAGAGGCTGATGGGTGGCGTAAAAAATTTGAAATTCCAGACTCTCCAAGTGTGCACTCAGAGAATGCTTCTGTTGTTCACGGGCAAGATTACACATCTGCAGATGCCACTGAGAAGTCCATGTCATATCCTCATGGAAAGGAGGTTGGGGAGTCTATACCACCTGCCTCTGATGAGTTGCCGGTAATATTTTTTTCTCTTGCTTTATGCTTTCTAACTGTATAATATGTCTACACTTAAATTTACTCCTATATCATCAGCGTGCTAAGATGAAAGAGCTAGCCAAGCAACGACTTAAACAGCGGGAAAAGGAAGAGGAAGAGCGAACGAGAGACCAGATGGCCAAAGCTTTGGCAAAATTAGAGGAGTTGAACAAGCGCACGCAGGCAGGGGAAGCTTCTCAGAAGTCGGAAACTGTCTCTGTTAGTGGCACTCAGAATAAGCAAGAACAGTTCTCAACTCCTGTGAAATCAGCTGTGCTTACTAGCAAATCTAATTTTCCAAGCTTGGCCACAGGTTTTAACCCAAATGTGGCACATAGTGAAAGCAATGTTGTCAGAGCTGAGAAATCTACCATTTCCTCAAGTGAGGTACTGCAAGAACCATTGAAGGCTGGACAGAGTGAGTCTGTTTTCGTGAATGAGCAATTGGAATTGCAACAGGAGGATATTAATGCTGATGGTGGTCGTCATAGTACTAGTCCACAGATCTATAATAGTACTTCTAAGCAGAAGCGTGGAAGCTATAGACAAAAGCAGAATGGTCCTTCAGAAAGGAATTTATCTGACAAGCTGATACCCTCAGCTACAACTGAAGCATCAAAAGGTCGTTCAGATGGAGCAGGTGATGGTAATGTTTCACTCGACAGTGTTGCATTGACTCGTGAGTCAAGTTTGTCAGTCAACCCAAGTACCCCTGATGAGTCTTCTGTGCATCACAAAAGGAAGAACAGGACTGGAAAAAACAAGCAGAGACTTGAGGAGCCTTCGCCATCAATGGTCTCTAAAGACACAACTGCTTCAGATGATGTCACTGAAAGTGTTGACTCAAAGACTTCCAATTCTGTGTTGGATCCTGGATCAGTTCAGCACCTAACTGATTCTAAAGATGCAAATCAGTCTACTGAGCAGCAGTCGGCATTGGCAATTGAAGAAGTCCACAACAGAGTACATAACCAGTGGAAGTCTCAACATTCCCGTAAGGTGCTGAGAAATCCACAATCAAATAAATCAGTTGAGAAATTCTACAACAGCATCACTGATGCTGTTGTCTGGGCTCCTGTGAGGTCACAAAATAAAACAGAGGTTTCTGAAGAAGCTAGTCCGAGAACTGCAGTTGAGACTGTTGGCCCTTCCATAAAGAGTGATCAGCAGGCACAAAATAATCCGAGAAACAAGAGAGCAGAAATGGAGAGGTACATTCCAAAGCCCGTGGCCAAAGAAATGGCTCAACAAGGAGGCGGTAACCAATCGGTGGTCCCTTCAATCAGTCAGATGACATCAGATGAGACTGTTGGAAAACCAGAATCTGGTTATTTGGTCACTGAAAATTCTCAATCCTCTTTCACAGCTGTTAGGAAGGTGGGTTCAGTTATGGAGTCTAGGAGCGGAGATGGTAGGCATAACAAGTCAGCAAAAATGCATGGGTCATGGCGCCAACGGGGTTCTGCTGAATCAACCTCTTCTTTTTCTACGAATCCTAGTAGGAATACTCAAAAGTCAATTGAGCATCATCAACGTCAGAAGCCCAATGAAAGTTCAGTGAAAGAGCAATTAAGGTATTCTGATGAATGGAATGCTTCTGATGGGCGGAATGTTCCTGATAATTCTGATGCATCAATCGCTGTTCCTGTTGCTAAGGACCATGGCATGACAGCTAGAGGTAAGCGGCAAGCTTACAGGGGGCACAAAAGCACAGGATATGATAATGATCTTGATGAGAAGAGAACAAATAGTGGCGAAGCTGAAAAAGTGTGTGCTCAATCTTCAGCCCCCGAGGTGAATCGATCAGACTTACCTGCAATTTCAAAAGAAAATAATGTTGTCGGAGAACGATCAACTACTCATTGGCAGCCTAAATCTCATTCAGCTTCATCTAATGGTCAACCGGGAAGCAAGTCCAATGGTCGTCAGATGGTGGGTGCAGAAGTTGGCAGGGGTACTAAAAGGGATTCCACTCATGACGTTAGAGTGCAGTCACCGGCCCGGCATGATAAGGAAACTGGTTTAGTCAAGCCGCAGCATGATAAGGAAACTGGTGTAGTCAAGCCTCAGCCTCAGCATGATCATTTTCTTTCTGACATGAGCAAGGAGATTGGTGTAGTCAAGCCTCAGCCTCAGCCTCAGCATGATCATTCTTTATCTGACAAGAGCAATTTGGAAGAAGCTCCAAGCTTTGGGCGTCAAGAGGTTAGGAGGGAAAGGAAGACAGGTTTGCACAGGGGATATCCTAGTAGCCCACTTGAACAATCTTCTTCTATGGATAGTCAACAGGAGCAACACACATCTTCAGGGTTCCGCAAAAATGGAAACCAAAATAGCCGATTTGGCAGAGAGCATGAATCTCGTGGAGATTGGGGTGTATCTGGGAAAGATAACAGGCAACAAAGTATACCCACAAACCGTGAAAAGCAGAGACACAATTCACATTACGAATATCTACCAGTTGGCTCACACAGTAATAGCAAATCAGACAATTTTGAACCTCCAAAAGATGGCTCTAATAATTCTGGTTCAAGGTTTAGGGAGAGAGGTCAGTCACACATGAGACGCGGTGGGGGAAACTTTTATGGACGTCAAAGTGGCCATGTTTGAGCTGACTACAGCTAGGGATGAAATCTGATAGATGTGTGCTTTTTGTCGTGTTGAAATCCATGCCTTCATAAATTTGTGGCTTGGGTCACTCCCACTTTCAGGTATTCAAGTTTAGGTAGTCATTTTCAATTGTAAATATACTCAAATATGTCAACTGATGACCTATGTGTTGAGCAGGGCTTGGAGCTAAGCAGATGTTTGTCCAAAAGTTAAAATGAGTAGATTGGGTTGAAGGGAGTGATTAGGATGTGGTTGATTTCTGTTCTTATTTTTTAAATGTATCTGATTGACACGATGTGATTTAACCGTGGAACACTTACTATATTTTGAGCGATGTATTTAGGAGATTTTTATTCCGTTGATCTAGATGTGAAACGCCAGAAAGAACGAAGTTGAGGAGCTTTCCTATTTCTCCCACTTCATCTCCATGTTGTATTTTCTCACGGCCTGTGGAAAGTAGGCCACCTTTCTTACATGTTAACGGTGGTGGTTCGTCATATTGTATTGTTTTTACTTTTAATATCGCCTTCCAATTTTATTTTCTGTAAGACTTCCGATTTAGGAGCTCACTTCGAGGATAGCCTTGGTAGTCTGAAAATAAAAGAATTTGCATAGAGAGAGTGACGTGAAAGCTCCAAACTTCCAAAAATGGAACTTCCGATTCCAAAAATGGAACTTCCGAGCCTCTGATTAAAACCATCTTTTTCCTTGGGGTATGCGTGGTCTGATGTTCATGCTATAGCTTGTGGTTTTGGCTTTACTGCGTGAATGTGATTTCCTTGGCCCCTTCTGGAATTAACCAGTTTGGTTTAAGTATAAAAGCTGTTTTTTTATTTTTATTTTAATTTTTTATGATATATTTATAATTTTTTGTAAAAAAATTTATTATATAACTTTAAATTTATAATTAAAAGTAATATTTTTACTTAAAAACTAAAAAATCAAATTGAATTAAAGGAAAGATATTTTTCAATATCAAATGTCAAAGATGTCTCTTAATTAATTTTAGTTTTTTTTGAAACGTACTTAAGTAATAAAAGGTAAGCATTGTTGGAACATAAAAAGAAAATTGAAAATAAAATTCCGAAAAAGCCAGGTCGGCTTGACCCGAAAACTGAGAAGAGACTCGAGTATTGAATCCGTTCTAGGAAACGGGTCATCCTGATAAAAGCCACTAGTTTTATGACTATTCCAATTTTCTACTTTTCCTCTATTAAAAGAAAAAAAAAAAAAGGAAAGAAAGATTTTAATTGCATCCTTTTAATCAGAAAAGCAAACCGGAAAAGGGCTTTTATCATTTACCTGGGCTCTTTCCTTCGTTTTCTGTTGTCAAAAATTGAAATCCAGTGTCAAAGCCACCAACAAACAAAGAAAAGGCTTCCTTTCCTCTATAAAATACACCAACCAACCACCACTTTCTTTTCTTTTCATTCTCTCCCTCTGTCTCTACCGGGATTCAATTTCATAGATAAACATAAAAAAAAGGTTCCTTTTTTCAATTTTGTTTCTACTTTTTCATTTTCAGAATTATGTCTATCCTGTAAACGAACGGCTTTCTTCTGGAAAGCTCATAAATTCAAGTTAAGTAAGTGCAGATTCTATCTTATCTCCAAAGTTTTAGCTCCAATTATCGAATTTGATTTAATTATTGCGACCCTTTTCTGTTTGGGTTTGCTTTAAGTTAGGGTTTTTGTTTCTGGGCACTTGTGATTCTGATTATCTGTTTTACTTCCGACAAAATTAAAGTGAATTATTCGAGGGATGGGAAAAGGATAAGAAAAGCTCGAAGCTTTCTGCATTTGCAAGGCCTTTGTAATGTTTTTGGATGCGGAAAAGATTGGTGATAAGTGAAAAGTAAACATGTATGAGATTGAAGTTTTTCGCTTTTTGGAGTTTGGGCTTTGGGTAAACTTGGAATTTTGTTCAGCTTTGTTCTGCCGAATATAAAATGAATAATTGAGCTTGTTCTTTTTAAAGGTGGGTTGAATGAATGGTGCTAAAATGTGTTTTGGGTTAGTTTTTGATTGTTTTCCTTTCGTCATAGTTGTGTTTTTCGGCTGATTGAATGGAGGATAAGTTGCCTCTTTGCCTTATTCTGGTGCCATTTATCAAAAGCTCTCAAAACCCTTACTTAAAATCTGGTAGTGTTGTGGTTGGCTTTAGACTTCATGAAGTGTGTGTACCCATCACACAGACTCACGATTTGTGTTTATGAACAGGGGGTTTAAATGTTTTTGCAAAGTTGGTTGTAGAAATACTGTTGTGCATAATTGATGTCGATTCTCTTCTATTTTCAGTTAAATTATCTTATCTTTAGTTCTGGGTAGTATCTGCATGCTTATTATGTGGCTGTTGTTGATTAGGGCCTATTGAGTAAATGAATGGTGCTTAAATTGGTGAAAAATGGTGTTGGCGACCCATCAAATGCAGGTAAACTATGGAATCCAGCCTAACAATTCTTGCACATACATATGGAGGTTAAGTGTTTCCAACCATTTACCAAAGCTATTCTCAAGTCTTATGATTGCTAATCATTAGCATCTTAGTTGTCCTGAATCTCAATGCTATCAATGCAGCACGTGCATAAAAGAATGGCAGTAAATTTGACGAAGGATAAAATAGGCCGGATTATAGTTATTGTCTGTGTGTTTTATCCCACATCAACCTTAGGTTTAATGATCAATTTTCCTCAGTTTCTGAGTTGATGCATGTCCATGCCGGGTGCAAGGAAGTTGAGCCAATCATCGCATGATGGACCTGATCTTTAAACACTTACTGTGTCAATTTTAGATGATTGTTCTGGATGGAGGCAGTCCATATGTTTCTTTGTTCACATGCATACAGCACATGTGCAAAAGAAGCATATTCATGGAATTTGTAAGAAAAGGTTGGTCAGTTTGCATTGAGTGTTTATGAGTGACTAGACAGTGAATATTCGATTTGCTCTTTCAAACTCTTGCTGATGTGTGAGACATGAGTTCTGGATGATTGCCCAAGTAAGTGCTTGTGAAACTGATAAAATGACATAGGCATTGTCTTGCAAGCTCCCTCATTTAGCACTTTGATTTATTTTTCAGCTTCTAAGTTACACTTGGTTATCTGATGCTTCATATTTTCAGATTCCAAGCCTCTAAAATTTTGGACTATTTCTTTCAACCACCGCATTTCAGGGTTCTTTTGTGACCTTTCCGTCAAGGCCTTTATCATGGAGCGAAGGAAGAGTGAAGCAACATTTAACAACACTTCACATGGTTGGGAAAACATATAGGCATTTCTCTGTAAAGCATAATCTCCGTTTAAGGTGAGGAGTACTTATTCATCAAACCTTCCGAAACTTGCAAGGAGTGCTGTCAGACCTGACCGAGTACTTGTGTGATGTGTTTTGCAATAAAATATCAAATCTATCCTTTTTGATCTGTCTAGTTGTAGGCTTCTTTTCCATGGATGTGTACTGAGTCAAATTTTTTCTGCAGTGTAGGGGCTTGTGTTCATGGACCCAAAGTGAGACTTTTGAAAATTTCATCCTTCAAAGGTAGTGCTCAAAATGATGAGTCAGGAGGCAGAACAAATGGATGCAAAGTTTCTAAAAATTCCATCAAACTTTCTTATGTTCCAAAAGAAGGTGGGGAGACTACAATGGACTCCCCAAAAGTGCATAGTGTTCCTGTTTCTTACACTTCTGAAGCAAATCAGAAAATCATAGGATCACCTGCTATTTATAAATTATTCAACAAATGGTTAAACATGTTGCGCACACAGTCGCCAAGTCAAGTAGTGGATGCTATTGTGGGAGAAGAACTGCCTGCAAGTGAAGTATTACCACAATCTCAAAATGCTGCTCAAAATGATGAGAGCGGGGGGACATTGAAGGCTATTTGGTTCCACTTTCTGAGGCTGGATGCAGCGATAAAGATACCCACATTGATGTTGTAAGTATATGATGGTTTTGAGGCACTCCTGCACTTCAATCCGTCTTTTAAAAACAAAAAAAAAAAAAACCTCCTTTTTCCTGTTTTAACTGTTGGCTGTAAAATTCTCTCTTGCTACTTGCATGCTATTCATGCTTGTCTATGCTGTTGTTCCAGAATTTAAAGGAGGTTGATGGACTCCTATACATTGAGATATGGTTGATACATTAACAATGGAGCATGCAGTTGACTCCACTCCCATGATGTGGGGTTTTTATTTAGATGTAGAACTTGTTGACCCACTGTTAAATTGTAATCACAAACTGAGTATCAGTGCCCAGCTCTTGAAGTTACGAATGCATATCCATCATTTGTTTTATTTGTTTAGATAACTCTGTTAACAAGAAAGGGCATTTGACATTTAGTTTGTTGCTTTTGTTAGTTTTGGGATTTTTGTTCCGTGCCTAAATTTTTTGCTCCATGCGCAGCATCGCTTTTTACGTCGCAGTCAATGTGCTTTATGGTCCTGCTGTGTCAAAGGAGTTGACTCCTTTGTGGATTTTGGGGCCCCTGGTTGTTGCCATCTACATCAAGATGCTCTGTGGTTTGTGGGCACTGTATGTCTTCAGCTTTAAGCAGACAGTTAAAGTAATCAAGAATTTACCAACATATTACCTGGTGGCCTCCAGCTATCTAGCAGAGGGGAAGGTCAAAGAGGATTTACGAGCTCATATTCTTCATCCTGTGGTAAAGGTGAAGAATTTAGACTATACAGGTTTAGCAAGGAAAAAGATGAAGGAATTGGAAGAGTGGTTTGTGGAGAAGTATTTGGATTTTGTGGAATCTATATGGCCTCATTATTGTAGAACAATCAGGTTTTTAAAGAGGGCTAATCTGATATGAATTTGATAATGTTGAAGTCTTAGGTGAAGGTGATCATTGATGTTGGAGTTCCTTATGTCTCGGAGGTTGAGATTTTTGAAGCAGAACCACTGAACCCCATTTTAGACTGGGGATTATTCACATATCCTCAGGCAGTCTAGCATTACAGCAAAAGCAGATTTTTCTAGTCTGTGTAAGTTTATAGGACATTAAGTTTATAGGACATTCTTGCACGAGATTCCTGTCTTCTTTCATTCCCTTTTTTCCCCTTTCTTTTAGGTTCCATAATGGCGTGGAACTGTTTCAACCCTGTTATTGAGTTATTAATTGCTTTCATGTCGATCTTTGCCTTTGCTGGTGTATAACTTGCTATGCTTTTTTAATTTTTACTTTGGCAAATAAAGCTGTTTTCTAGACCATTGAAGCATGGCTTGAGGCTTGCTTAATAATTGTAAGTGTTGATACAGTGTTTGAGGCGTTTCGAGTTGTTGCATCTTTTCCGAGGTAGAATCCTTAATGGATGTTAATTTCTTGACAACAGTTTAGTTTGATTTCCTGATCTCAAATGTTGCAAGAAAAAGTTTACCCTTTTGTGAGTTATTGCTTTTTAACACTTTTCAGAGAAGGATCAAAACTAATTGGTATTCGTTTTCTATTTTGTTTTTCGATTCTTTTCTAAAAGGATGGAGACAGTAAAATTCGATCGTAAATTCCCTTGCTCCGCCAGGAATTTAAGCACTGGACCCTGTAAAGTTTCACTTCCTATGTATGTGTTTTTGAGGGAATTTCATAACTACTTTTTTATATCTTAACAAATGTGTCGCAGAACGCGGGTAAACAAATTGTATAATCACTGTACGGTGGGGTATCATTTAAAATAGAAGTATACGCCTGAAGTACCTCTCTAATTTAAAAACCATCAGGCGATGGACAATCCGAGAAAGGATAATCAAGGAAAAAAAGCAACTGCTTTCCTAATTTTTATTTCCCAGACGGAAACAGAAACAGAACCAAAGTTAAAGTTGGTGACACAATCTCTGAGAGGCAATGTGCCAGTCATGACATGAGACTGTTCAATTTTCTTCTTTATTTTGTACCAAAAAGGAGATAAAATCTGTTATAATTGTCCGAAAATTTGTCCACCCGCTTTTATAACCCCAACAAAAGTTGCATAAAAACAAAAGCCGTTCTCTCTCTCCTTTGTAGCTCCATGTCTGTAAACCTCCAACAAAAAAAAACCCAGCACCCCAAAAACTCCGAATTGCCCAAATTTCCCACCTTTTTCTCCTTTTTCTTAAAAGTTTCTCAAAAAAATAGTAACTTACACTTTTAAATCAGTAAAAAGATGATAGTAGGAAGAGTAATAGAAGAAAGATTAGGTAATTTCAATAAATAAAGTATTCAAAGTACTTAGTTGAAGAAAAATTAGTGTATAGAGCAAATGTACATAAATTTACAGGTAGAGTCTAAAAAAAAAGTATTGAATTAAAAAGAGAAATTTTTAAATGAATAGTTGAATGTGAAATACGTTAAAAGTATTTTTTTTAAGGATAATTAAAAGGATATTTATAAATATTAAAAATGATGTGAAATTATAATAAGTGTTACGTATTAATGAAATTAATTAAAATAGTAACATGTGAAGAAGGTTTAATTGAATGATTTTACTTTTTTTGAAAGACACCTTAGTGGTGATTAAGTTTATTTAAAGAGATACATGTTTGAAAAGCAGCCTAATTGTTGATATTAATTATTGTTCAAATAATAATTTTTTAAGTTTAAAAGAAAAAATTATAAGATAAAATTATTATTAAAAGTATAAAATTAAAATAAAAATAATATTAAAATATTTTTTATATTATCTTTTTACTGTAACTACAAACTCACTGTAACTACAAGATACGGTAAACTAAACTTTCAAACAGCACCTAAGTGGTTAAGTCTTTTAACAGGCTTACTCTAAACTCGTTAATCCAATAAATTTTTTTAAAATTATTTTATAAAACAGAATTAATCTCTCCTTAAAATTATTTTATAAAAGTTCATGATTTAGTTAACTTCATAAGTTATTAAGTAATGACCCTTATACTTGGAACTTTCAAGTTATCTAAGTCTAATTCTTGATATTTTAAATATTTTAAGTTGAAACTTTTAAGTAGTCCCAAGCCAAATAATTATACCTTAAAATTAACCCAAAAAAAAAAAAATGCAGTGCTGAAGTCTGAACTAGACTGGGGCTTTCTTGCTGATATTGCCTTTGGTTATAAATAGGTAAGTAGGTAGAAAATATGGCCGTTAAAATTGGGACGTATTCACTGTCTTGTGTGGTGGCTAATTCATGCTCTTCTTCTTACAGATAGTGGAGAAGCTTCCAGGTATGCCTTTGGTAATCTCACTGAAAGGTTGTACTTGTTTTTTTTTTCAACTTCTTCAACTCCATTATCTCCAGAATTTTTGTTTCTAGGAGGGTTTTCCTCCTCTATTATTTTTTTGATAGAATAATTCTTTTCTTGGCTGGTGAACTTGATTTCGGCTTATTGGTGGCTTGTTTGTGTTTTCCAAATGCTATATTTGGCTTCAACTCTAGATTTGACTTCAACTAGGTGTTAAATTTTGAAAAAAAGAAGGGAATGAAGATTTTATTATTGTGGTTATCTCATGAATTGTATATAAACGGTCTTTATATATACAGAACTACTATACTATATTAGAAAAGACTATTTATGATCATAATTATTATTACTTAATTTATATTTAAATAAATAAAAAAATATTCTTTATAATTATAGATAATCTAAACAAATAAAGAATATACGAATATTTCTAACACGTGGAATTGTAGATGCTAACTTGATTTTGAAACCCAGGTCAGCAGAATCATTTTGTCAAAGAAAGGGCTCTTGATAGAAGTAGAGCAAAATCGGTAACATCAATATGCATGTCTTGAGCAATAACGTTAACGTAAGGCGTTACAAAAAAAAAACTCTGGATGGAAATAGAGTGGAACCAGTTACACTAATATAAATATCTCAAACGGTAACGTCAAGACATGACGTTACAAGAGAGGGCTCTGGATGGAAGCAGAGTAAGAGAGAGCTTTAGATGGAAATAGAGCAGAACCGGTGACACCACCATAAATGTCCTGGGCGGTAATATCGAGACATGACATTACAAGAGAAAAAATTCTGAACGGAAGCAGAGAGGCTCTGCATGGAAGCAGAGCAAGAGAGAGCTGTAGATAAAAACAGAGCAGAACTGGTAACACTAACATAAATGTCTCGGACGGTAATATCGAAACGTGACATTGCAAGAGAAAGAACTTTGAACTGAAGTAGAGCTGAACTGGAAAGTAAACGAATAATAACCTGTAAAAAATAGAAAAATAGATAGATAGAAGTAATAAATTTTTGCATCACCGGCTTTTATTTGATCGGAAAAAATTTTTCGACGAGAAAAGGCTGGTAAGCGTTATCAAAGTATTTCAATAAGGTTTTGATACTATATTAAATTTTCGAAAAAAGAAGAAAAATGAGATTTTATTATTGTAGTTATCTCATTAATTATACATAAATTATCTTTATATATACAAAATTATTATACTATATTAAAAAAATTATTTATAATTATAATTATTATTATTTAATTTATATTTAAATAATTAAAATAATATTCTTTATAATTATAATAAAATATACGAATATTTGTAACTCCCATTGAATTGAATAGAATTATGAAGCTGTAACATGAACCCTAAGACTTGTTAGAGATATTTTAGAAATATTGTTTTGTAATATATATTTTTTATGTTGTACTTATTACATAATTTTTTATATTTTTTTGTTAGGGTTCTTTTCTTGTTGACCTGTGCATAAATGGATATAATATACGGCTCTAATTACACATATTCTAACAACGATGTGAAATTTTCAAATAAGTTGTTCAGTGCTATTGATATTGTTAAAATGAGGTGCATTATACTTATGATGTTTTCAAGATTTAGACTTCGTATGCAGAATCTTCTCAAATGTATTGAAGTTAAAGCAAAGGCTTTCAAGGTTGGCGCAGTCATGTTAAAGGTTTTTGGCTGCTAGTTTATGTGATTTGGTGTGAGAAAAGAGAGACTGTTACAGCTCATTGTGGAAGCAAGTTTAGTTTGAGCGACTGTTGGTTGTGATTTGGACATGTTGTTGGCTTTTTGGAGGTGCTGTTGGTGTGGCTCTGCCTGATATCAATAGCAACTAGAGAGTTAACAGTGAGTTTTCTTCACAAACCTACTTGTCTAAATCCTAAAATGTTCCTTGCTCTACTGTTTATTTTAGATGAGATTTGATAATTGTTTAGAGAGCCCAGAGGACCGATTTTCTGCATCTTATCCTGATGCTATCTTCTATGAATCAGAGCAGTTTGGCAAGAGAAGTTGCAGCACGGAAAACTTGCATCGTAGAAGACATTTTTATTGTTTTGCACAAAATAAGTGTGATTTGGAGGAGCAACATCAGCAAGAGCAACCAGGGCAGGGAACAATCCTCCTAATTCTCTGTCCTGATCCCCTGATCTTGGAATTGCTCTCTCTGTCAGCAACAAAAAAAGAAGCAAGCTTTTTCCAAATTGGTTGCATTTTCATTCCTCTTATTGCACTTTGAACATAAAGCATGTAAGATACTTTTGTGTCGTTGATTGAAACCCCCCACACACCAACCCCACAACCACCACCAGCCAAAAAAATGAAGTAAATTGCTTCAGAGTTTCCTTTTCTCCCTATACTCCTTAAAGATCTTTTCCCCATTTGTACAGTTCAATTTTACCCCTATCATTTATTGCTACTCTATACCCTATTTACCTAAGAATTTTATGGGGTTACCAAATGTCAGAGATTTCTTGTAACATAAGAAGCGTGGTAATTTTGACCATATGGAAGACCGTGCCATGATGCCCTGAAATGCCAATGGTACGTTCCAGCATTAGGCTTTTCTCATGGCGAAATTTAGCTCTCTCATCTAGTCAATGCCTCTTATAAGTTCGTGCAGTTCTAATAATGGTTGTAGTATTGTATCCTTTGTACTGTAGTTGAAAGGTTATTTCCTGCTAAGTCGTAGTAGATTTCCTTGTGCTTTTTAAGAGAGTGAGAAAAGAAGGTTGTCTGTAGTCTATACTTAAGACTTTCAACGACTCAAAAGAATTTCTTGGCTCTTGTTACTGTCTAGTCTTCTTCTGGTATTGTCTGTAGTCAACTGGTGCCAATTCACAGGATGCGGAACAAAACTGTTGAGAAAGTTGCCAACTCAGCGGAATATGCTCTTTGCAACTAATCAAGATCAATCTCCATACAGTGAGCTCAAAACAGAAGTCTCTGATGAAGAAGATTGCGATCCTGACTTTGATACTCTCTCTGCACCAAGTACTTCATTCAATCATTCCGATGGAAAACCTGTATTGATTTCATTTACAATCGGCCATATAAACCAGAGAATCGAGTCACAGTATCCCCTGTGCAAAGTAAACAGAGCAGTCTGTTGTGGTTAATGGGTCCATCTGTCCTTGTAGCCTCTTTCATTTCCCCCTCACTTTATTTGAGCAGGATAATCTCTACAGTGTTTGAGGACTCATTACTGACAGGTGGTCATTCTTATTTGTAATGCTTTTCTTCATTTGCATCTGTTTCTTCCTCGTGGGGTAACAAATTGGAAGCTAACATTAGTGATGTAGGTTAGTGATCTAAACATTTGCTTCTTGTCTATTTTGCAAATTTCCTTGTATTGTTCTTCATGGGAGGCTATTTTCTATTGTGGGTTTGCACTTTTCTTTCTGATAACAGAGCCTATAAGAAGGCCCACGGAACGAGAACCTGTGGCACGTGATGACAGAAATCCAGCTCATCAGTGGGGACAGCAAATTTCTTCTATAGCTGCACTGGTGCTTTGGGCTGTTTGGAAGGCCGCTGGTGCTGATTACTGTAAAAATAATAAATTTTGAAGAAAATTGTAAGTTTAATAATAAAATAATAATATAAAATAACTGTTAAGGGTATGTAATTAA